>JARYHS010011408.1:266424551-266557208 GCA_031002005.1 Vandiemenella viatica | reverse complement strand
AAAAATGACAAAAAGTTTATAACCTCGTTGTTTGCCAGAAAAAGTATAAGGCAAGCAAGCTTACGAAACTATATTCTCAACTGAGTTCAAGCGTAATAAAAGCATCGTTGCATCGCACTTATTTTACTAAATTTTGAAATGATAAATGGTTGATCTCGTTTGTATGATAATCAGGATTAAAGCTCCCAGCAATGTAAAATTCCAAAAAAATAGGATAACCATTAACCTTATGGATGTGAGAACAAAGTTCGGTTGAAAATTTTTAGGCTGATCATACCAAATACCTATGTAACATAATATTTCATGAAAATATGAAACCATCACTCCCTGAAAACAAATATGTTCTTGTTTGTAATATTACGAAAATTTATTTATCACAATGTGTATTTGAAGTCTCATGCTTTTATTCCAAGCTGCTTCTAAGCTTTGTCGAATCGTTAATATATCTCATTAATAGGTCAAACAAGTGTTGCCACTACTACGATTTTCACAAATTTTATATTTATCATTCTAGTAAAAACTGTGACCCCCCGGGATTATTATTATTAAAAATTGACTATGAGCTTATACCGAAAACTTGTTTCAATATTAAGTAGGTTACAATGTATTGCGAAGTGTACGATAATAAAAAGGAGTGGTTCCAGATGGGAGTTTAAAATAATTTTTAGTAATTTCTCACATACGGAGATGCTAATTATGAATAACAGATACCAATGACCAATGTTTGCTCCAGAGAACGAATAGTTGTTATTTTACAATTTTTGGCAAGTAGACAAACCTATGAAGATATGAAATTTAGTTCGCCGATTTCACCACAAATGCTTTCAGACATTATTCCTGAAACATGTTGGGCTCTCTACAAATTTCTAAAACACCACATTACGGGAAAAAAAAGGCCTGCGAGTGTTACTTCATGGTACAATTCCTTGTAAATTTCGAGCAATACTTGAAATCCTTCTTCCTCATTTTGCGGTTTATGTAGTTTTTGTTGTGTTTTTCCCACAATTGGCGTATATTCTTATAAAATTCGAAAATATTCGTCCACCCCACTTTCTCTTAGACATTTTTAGCGACACACGCGACTAATGGCTCGAAACGCACTCGCTCCCTGCTCCAAGCCGACAGCCGAAATTGTCTCAATCGTTGTAATCGCGCTACGAACATCACAATTTGCTCCCTGTCTGCAGGGAAAATCTGTAAATTGTTTGTCGGGCTCTGCCAATCTCCCGATATCGGGAGTACCGAATCCAATATGCCTATTTACGTGGCAATCTGCAGGGCCCCTGCCGGATTGCCCCTGTTGATGGGGACCGAAATTGGGGACTATGTTGCCGCCTTTATTCCTGCTACCTTACCTCTTTCACTCTCAAGCCACAAACATCTCGGATAAATTCTTCCGTTGCATTTGGTTTTTAATCCTAACCAGATTTTTTGTATTAAATTAGACACACTCTGGAATCAGAAGTTACTATACACCAACCATCGATCTGAACTTGTCCCTTGTTCGTTGAAAAATAGGAGCAATAATGTTATTGGAGGAAACGAAGGAATAGATTTCCATCCGAATTTGTGGATACGTTACTGCTGAAAGTACGAGTGGTTATAAAAGTTTCCCCCGGTAGCCACGATTTCCAATAAACATATTTATATCGCCTGTCTGCCTTATTCCTCCTTGCAATAGTTAAGTCTGCACTTGGCTTTAGCCACCTCGCGTTGCAAATACAGAAAAACTCGATGTGTTGCTATCTTACATAAGCGAACAATTAACAAGTTTATCGCACAAGGAGACTGGTTTGTGAAGTAAATTGCACGCCTCTTCTCGACCTCAAAGCGCTCCTTAATGTATCAATAAACAATGAAATAGGAAGGCTCGCAAACGTTTTGTTTTGTCTGCGGTACTTGATTTAAGCACAAATTTTGCAACTCCTTTATGAGCCGCAGCGAATATTGCGCGAAGTAAGATCATAATTCAGTGTAGTCGGCGAAAAAGAAGAAAATGATTATTTTGTTAATAAATGCGCTATGTGTTCTTGGAAAAGGGAATTAATAGTCGAAGATAAAACGACTAATGAACCCAGAAATGAAAAAAAGACCACTACTCCATCTGCATGTTGTCATTATCGTTTTAAGACTGGTATTATACGGTCAGTATAATTCCGTGTGGTGTAAACTGCTTTCTTTATAACTCCGCGGTGTATAATCAAATCCAGTTTGGGAGCGTTTATTCGACGATAGAAGTATTTGCTTTATTCGCGATAATCATTTCGGTAAAAATCACAGCCAGGAATAAACAAATAAAAAGGTAAGAGAGAAGCAGTGGGCAGTTGCAGGGGAAGTGCTGATTGCAGAGTGCGAACCTCCAGCTGTCTGCTTCCAGAGAGGTTTCATCACGATATTCCGTACAGCGATAAAGCTATTACACAAACACGATAACTTCACACTTAGGCTAGATGATACTGGCAATTCAGATGATCCGGTTTGTTAATCCTAATACTGGAATCGTATGGAATACTATGTTAACAACAAAACGACAAAGAAAATAGCAAACTCGCCGACCCATTTGCGGTAAGGGGGTATTCGTAAGTTACATAACACGAATTTCATGATTTTTGGAGGCTCCTCCCTCCTTGTCGCAGGTGGTGATCCTCCCCCACCCCCCATCCCCCTTCTCCTGGCGTGAGGTCGCATATTTTACAATTTTAAATTTAGAAATTATTAAATTAAAACAGCGCTTCCAAAATTATTTATATATTTGTATTTAAAATATTTTTACATAAAATCAGCGATAAATTCAACATTTTAGAAAATTCACAAAACATAATAAATCAAAAGAACGATATAAAATTCAATCTTCTTGTGCCCACGGACTTTGAACCCATCCTTTATATTAGTTATGACTGGCATAGCAGTCATTTCGTTCTCGAATTGGGTAACGTTAGGAGCATTCGATTTGTCAACATCTTCTTCTTCATGTCCTTTGAGGACAAATCTTCGTGATGGGAAAAAATTCTTGTTGCCTCTTATGTGATTGCTTGCGTTCGTTAGAGGCTTTGAATGATAAACGGTATAGACCAGAGATGCAACACAATCGTTTAAATAAGTATGCGGAAGTCACATTTTGTCAAAGCCTCAAAGGCAGTATGGCCTTTCGGTGTATGTCACAGGCGGCCGACGTGATACAAATTATGCATATGACGTCACAAAGCTTATGATCTCCCTCTCACCCTTGTCACACGATGTCACACATCGTTGACCCCCTTCTTCCCCCTTAACGTGTGACGTAATTTTTGGATGGCCCCCGCCAAATGATACACCCGTGGATTGACCTGAATAATTAAGGGGATTGTTTTAACTTTAATTCTGACGCACCTAGTATTGCATGATGATTGGTAGAAACAAGTACACAAACAAAGCTTGTATAAATAATGAATAAGGTATGGTATATTTACAATATCCGGAAGTTACGAAAATACATAATGGTGAGAAAGTTACGAGTAGTACCGAGCGTGGTGGGTGAGCGGTTAACACTCTGGCCTCGCATTCGGGACGACGCCGGTTCGAATACTCGTCCAGGCATCCGATTTTGGGTTTTCCATGGTTTCCCAAAATCACACCAGGCGAATGCCGGGATGCTTCCTTCAAAAGCCCATGGCCGAATTCTTTCAGGTTCCTTATCCCCACTCCCATCCCGCCTCAAATGATCTCAACGTGTACGAGACGTAAAGCATAAGTTTTTTTTTTTTTTTTTTTTAAATAAAAAATTTACGAGTACCATTATAGCATTTAACTGGCAGGTAAGATGCTATCAACAACGATAACATCCGTTAACAACAACCCCAGCATTCGTCTGCCCCCATATAAATTTGAAATTAAGATTGCCGAATCGTGGATATTGCCGCCCGTTCATCACACTTCGTGCATCAGGCGTGGTAGATCACTAAATGCTATGAAACACGATATATTCTAAATAACGTAAGCTACTATCATAGTCTACTACGAAAGTGTTTTTATCCCTACCAGCGCTGGGATAGTTAAGTTTTGATATGAGCTAAGGAAGGTTAGTGATGGTTGTCATACGTTTGAGAGTTTTTAAGTTTTGCGTACCGAGCGTGGTAGGTGAGCGGTAACTTTCTAGCCTCGAAGTCGGGAGGATGCGATTTCGAATCCTCGTCCAGCAATCCGGATTTGGGTTTTCCATGATTTCCCCAAAATCACTGCAGGCTAATTCTGTTACTGTTCCTTTAAAAGGCCATCGCCGAATTCCTTCCCGTGTTTTGCTCCTCCCCCTCCCTCCTCCCTATTACTATCGCGTCTCTAAAGCGGCCAACGAAGCATAAAGCCAGAAGCAATAAATAAATTGTGTATCGGTGATTCGTGTTAGAAATTTTGCCTAACGTGTAGTATTTGAGGTGGAGATAAGAAATATCGCATTATTCACGTTGATTTTTTTTTTTTTTTTTTTGCTTTACGCCTTGTCGACGGCTAAGGTCATTAGAGGCGGAATGGGCCTGGTGACAAGGAACGCAAAGGAAGCATCCCGGCATTCGTCTGGAGTGATTTGGGGAAACCATGGAAAACCCAAATCTGGATGCCCGGACAGGGATTCGAACCCGCGTCCTCCCGAATGCGAGGCCTTTAAGTTAATCGTTCACCCAACACGCTCGGTTTCACTTTGATGATAGCGTAAAACCACCTGAAATTCATAAAGTGCCTAATGAAATGAGTTTAAGCTTGATGCTTATGCCGTTACGTTATTTTTGAGGCGGAAACCACCGAAGCTGGATAGTGAAAGATATGAATCTATGCCTGTGATGCCTCCCCAAGACCAGTTTTAAAACTCTCAGCTACACTGACGAGTGTTGTTTTCATGTTAGGTTTGCATATCACATAATACTGTAATCTCTTGCGGAGGATATGTACGATGCGCCAAGCCACAATGCAAAAGCGCAGCTGCCTGTCCGCCACAAGTGGTTAAATTCTCTTCCTCCTTCTCCAGGAGAGCTCGAGTGCTTGGAAGACAACATTTCCCCGCCGACTTGTTCTCAGCACCGTAAACGCCTGTCTGCGTGTTTGCTCTCAACCCGCCTCACTCCAATCCTCATTTGAATGACAACGTCAAGCGGTCTGCGCCGCATTAGCATACGGCTTGGCGGGCGCCGCTTACATGTGTGCCGAGCTATTAGCCTACAACCTCGGGCACGGTGCATCATGCACGCTCGTGTCAGTTCACTAATAAAGGTCGCTAAAACCTCAAGGTGTCCAGCACATATGACAGTCAAAAACTCAACAAAAAATGTAGCAATGGAAATAAGCCGAAAGAATACAGACTGCCATATAAAATTGCAAGACCACCAGGTTGAAGTTATTGACCAGTTCAGTTACCTGGGGAGCATAATTGCTAGTAACGGTAGAAGTGAGTTAGAAATAATGAGTAGAGTAACCAAAGGGGCCAACTTCTACAGTACCATGCGGGGCTTACTATGGGACATGAAGGTTCCCAGAAGAACAAGAATTACAAATCATATTTCATTCCTATTCTCACATATGCTCTGTAAACACGCGCACTAACATCAAAGGGCCTTAGCAAGATCCAGGCCTGTGAAATGAAGTTTCTTAGAACTGCCCTCCAGAAAACGAGACTTCGATTAGGTAAAGAATGAAGAGATTAGATTAAACCTAGATCTAACGGAATCCGTGGAAGAGAGACTTGGGTCATCTAGACTTAAATGGTTTGGGCATGTTAAAAGAATGAATTGTTCAAGACTACCAAAAGCCTATTTGGAAAAAAATTATAACGGGCAAAAGGCTAGTGGGAAGACGAAGATGAAGATGGACAGACAAACTAAAGGAGGACATCGAGAGAAGAGGCTAGAACTGGGAAGCTGTTATGAACAGGGAAACTTTTCTAGACAGGAAACAGTGGAAGACGATCGTCTATTACCACCAGGGCGGAAACACAGGAAGGCTCGCAAAACAAATCCGGGAAACTGGAGATGGTCCCCAATGATAATGATGACTTAGACGCAACCGTATTTCGTCAACAGCAAGAGCTGGTAGTTCCAGACAATGAGCACACCTACCTATTCGTACCAAATGAAATTGTAACTATTAGGTGACTGAACAGTAACATGCTGGACTAGAGATGTGCCACAAAAAAACACACTAATTTTACTCATGAAGCTCCCATCAACACTAATGTAGCAAACTAGAATCGAAATCCAGTTCGCTCGTTTTGGGATCGGTTTTTTCGTGGTTTGCAGAAATCATTACACGTTAATATTGTAACGTGAATCTCCTCGGTAATTACTTTTCCTTCAGGCCAGTAATTTAACGATTCATTCAATTATCAGATGTCTTCCTCCCCCTTCCAAAACTTATTAATGTCCTTTTTAAATTCCTTTAGATACAATGTGATCTTTCTCTGTCAATTCAATCACTCAAAAACGTTGAATATGTTTAAACTAGCCTTTCTTTCAAAATTATGATCAATTGAGAATACTTAAAAGTTAACAAACATCGATTGATAATAATAGTGAAGGTGTATTTCGGCCACATGTATAAAGAAGATTTTATTTTATTAATATTGAGAATATAATTAGCACATGAAAAATATAATCTTGAGTATCTAACAATATTTCCTTCATTGCTTTATTAAGCTCCATTCATTCAAATAATTTTTATTACATGATTGTTATACTAGACCACATTTCGGTATTGCTTTTGGTAATTTTATTTACAATACTGTCAACCCAAATTGTAAAAGCTAATTTTTCCTTAAAATATGAAACCTGGAGATAGTATACGCAGGTTTGTTTTAGCAACTATTCTGGTATCGGCGCAATGTGGAATAGGTAAAATCATAGATGCATTTTAACACAGATTAGCTAAAGGGGACACAATTGTTATAGCCGTTGCCATATCTCATTCTGTGTACTTTTACATAACAATTACAATATTTTCTATAATTTATATACATATATATATATATATTTCGAAATTAAGGTTTTATCTTTAACTTACAGGTACAGTGAATGACTGGTAAAAAAAAAAAGAACAACTGAAGACAATCCATTTCAATAAGATGCTTTCAACTTGAAGGCTGGGCGTGAACTCGATAGCTGGACACACTTCGGTAAATCCGATGACGCACAAAAAGTTAGTTACACTAGCCGCCGCCGTAGCGCTGCTTGGCTAACCAGGAAATTTCAAATAAACAACAGCATCTGATATTATTTGCATTTATATTATAAATAAATGCAATTTTTCTCGGCGTTGTTTATTTATAAACGTTTCTAGGCAAACAAACAGTGTAATATTATTATTGATACACAATATTTCTGCGACATAAAACTCCGTCCCCATCGCCTAGCGCCTGATTTGGTTAACAGGGATTGTGGTTTCCAGCTATGTGATGCGTGGATACCTGTTATTGAGGCCGCTGGTCAGCAACGCTCTGCTTTTTGTGTTCCGCGGGCGTCTAATGACGTCTGAGATGCTGCTAGGCAACGTAACAGCGTCTGTCGTTGCCATGCCAGTTTTTAAACAACGCGCTAAAGGCAAACTTCAAGTCTTACAACTGCACCTGAAGATGGCGACGGAGCTTTATGTCGCCGAAATATTGTGCATTTATATTGTTAAAAAGAAGTGAAAATTTCAAATAAATAATTATTGATTTTATTTGGCTTTGTATTGTTTAAAGGAAATATAACTGCGATGCTAGCCAAAGGTGATTGTCTGTTGCGGAAGTAACTGCACAAAAATACGAATAACAGAGATAAAATGCGAAGAGATTAAGATAATTGATCAGTTTGAATTTACGTGTTTTTTTTTTTTTTTTTTTTTTTTTTTTTTTTTTTTTTTTTTTTTACGACGACCAGATGCAGAATGAATCTAGATGAATATATAATTAAAAGAATTAATTTCGTCCACAATGCACCACCATATGCAGTACCTTAATGAGGGTGATCAATAAAATGCAAACTGTCTCCAGAAGACGCGACAAAATTTATAAGGTCGTGACATGCAGGAGCAGAATTGTACGGGAAGTATTGCTGGTCCTATTTGCGCTCAGATTTATTCGAAAGCCCTTCCCCTAACTCCCCGAGATGTGCTTAACTCGCGTCTATCTGCTTCTGATCAAACAGAAACGTGCCTCGCCCATCCCATGAACTGACGCGTCCTATTACTTCAGAGTGATATTTATGAACACCGATTTGCGCTGTGATTTATGCAGCATTACATACTTCAAATGCTCGCTGTGTCTCGTGATACCAAGATCTGCATCAGACAACGATACTGTGCATTTATCATTTTTTTTACCGTTCTTTGAGTCGTGTGCAATTTGCAACTTGGGAGGAAACAATGTATTTTGTAACTTTCTACATCCCAGAAATGGAGAGATGTAGACTGTACAGCTCTATCTGAGAACATTGGCTTGTAAGGTCTTGTTTTGCAGCTGGCTCGATGCGAATCTGAATACGGTATTTAATTACTGCGTTATTAGCGGTTTACTGCTTGCTGCTATGGCCTAAAGTAGCCAGATGCCATAAAAAATTAAAATAAGGGAACCAATTTAACATTTTCCTAAAATCAGTACTGGAAATGGACAGTAAACGCACCTGACGTACTTTTTTTTTTTGGATATGTGCTCATATCATTGAAAGCTGTGCTATTAGCTGATCGGTTATTCATCAGTACAAAACTCATAGACGACAATATAAGTTCATTTAAGAATTTGAGGTAAATTAGTGACGAGTCACTTCAAAGTAATTGATTCTGCTGCGTGCAGCAAAAACCACAAAAACTCCCACATCGAGCAGCTTAGAAGGTGTGGACTCCTGCATTCCTGGTTGCACAGCAGCTCTGCGCAAAGGAAGCAGTAAAGACAGATATCTGACAGTTCCCGATACCAGTTCGGGAGAAAGCCTCTTCTTAGAACGGGGTGGTCGCTGTTATTTAGATTGCTGTGGCTTCTTGCAGACTTTGTACGTCAGGGAATTAAAACAAAAAAATAAAAATTGGAGGGACTGGAAAAAGTTCGGGAAATTACTGCATGTTGTACAGTGTGGAACTCAAATAATGGTTAATAGGTACCTCTATATCTGGTTTGTTAATGGGAAAAAAAAAGATTGAAGCAATATCGACAGAGGTTTTGGCCAATGTTCTATTTTTTTTTTTTTTTAATCTAGTCACTTGTCGATTACCATTCGGTTATATTTTATCAGTACCTTGCAATATTTAATGACCATATCTAGCTACCATTGGTTTTATAAGAATACCTTTGTTAAGATTCAAAACATGTTCTGGAACTTTTTCTCTACTTTTTAGGTAACTTATTTGATGAAACAGAACTGCGGTTGTTATCTGTTTCTGTCTTTTGATGTGGATAATCTGAGAATCGTTTGTTTCCTGTAAAGTTTCATGCTGATACTTTTGTCCATAAAATCTTGTAGCACATTAACACTGCATTTTCTTTTTCCACTGAAAGTTACTAATTTGTTTCTCGGGTAGAGGTAACAGTAAATAAATAAGATATTAATTCAAATTATTCAAGTTCTCCGCCATAGTCGGACTCCAGACCCTCAGAACAGAAGTCTGAACGATTTTAGATTTTATTCCCTCATAGTATAATCACAAATAGTTAAGAGAATAATCTTTAGAAAGCTCTGACAACCAAACGGTGGAACGCATTTTCTTGGAGTTAAGTTGCCGTTTGAAACCGGTTACGTATTTTAAATGAACTTACCGTGACTGATGAAGTAACTCATTGTGTTATATCCTAATTTACAGTGTATGGACGTTAAAACGGCGCACTACACATAAAGTTGCAACCATCAGTGTATCAAGTTTAATCTGTGTCTTCGGATCTTCACTGGTATCTCAAAATAATTACACGACGATTTTCTTTTATTCGCTTTTCCATGGGGAAAAAAAAAAACCAAGCGTTGGAAATTTCTGGAACGATACTTTGAACTGCACGTTTAATGCTGATATTAAGAATAATTTAGCATAAAACAATGTAAAATCGTGAGTTATGAAAGATAAACACATTCGCTAATCTAAAAATACAAACGATTACAAAAAAAAAGTGGCTGAGAATATTAAAGAAATGTCATGAGACATAAAATTATTAATTATTGTTTGAAACGCCAATGCAGCTGTTGTACAAATTATATTTACTATCCGACTCGTTTTATAGTTCCTTGAGATATAATCAGCGATTGAAATTTACTGGAAAATATTCAGAGTTTTGTATTATGTTTTGTGGGTAAATGATCAACAATAACAACGTCTCAGATTTCGACGACGACTATGATATTTCGGCTATTTTCTTCGAACAATTTAGCCGAAATCTGGAGTTTTTGTAAATTAAAATACTTTAATTAAAAAAATTAACTCAACTCACACAAAACCACTGGTTACATTGGTCGTATGGCGACGTGATATATAATGTTAATTGCCAAGGGTGCGTTTAACTGTAATGGGAGGAGGGGAAGCGACAGCAATTCGACTCGTTTCGTCGCGCGGAGAGTAAAAATGTTTTTTTCTGTCTAGAAGTTCCCATGTAAACGACTGCGAGCTCAACACCATACCCACTGCTAGGATGCGTAAAAGGACCTGTTAAACAGAAGAGGACAATACTTCACTGGCGTTTAACGTGACGGACCTGAAAGTGATGTCGCTGTTGGAACTGTTAATGCTTGTCACATCTGTCTGTGTTATCTCGCAGCACATCGTCATGACGTATGGCTACATTCTGTCCGAGGCACGCGGGGTGGGTGGAGCCGTGTACTACCGCGCGCAGGGCCATTACGTCCGCGGAGGAACAGAGAGTGGAGTTTGTCCGAGGTGCCGGTGGCGGTATGCGGGCAGTGGCCACGATCCCTGCGGGATAAGCGGCCGCACGACGGATGGCCTCTATTACTGGACAAGGCAGCTTGGGTGGTGCGCCCGTATGCTACAACCTGTAGCTCCGAGTGGGCGTTCAAGACTCCTGGCGGTCCCACGCCACCCTCCGCAAACAGTCTCGCACAGTACCAATTGTTGCTCTTGCTGTTGCTGCCTATTGACGTCCCTCTGGCCTATCCTATCGTATCCTAATTCTCTATCCCGTGCTATCGTTGATCGTGTAGGTTATAAAATACCCCTGGTCACAGATCTGTAGCGAGCATATAACCAGAGAGTTACCTTACTTAGCTTGCTTAATTACTTCTTATCTCTTTTAATACAGTTCCCTTTCTCAATTTCAGCGATAGGAACTATTATTATGAAATTTCACACTTTTCGCAGGCGTCATTATTGGTAAAAAAATAGCACTTTGTATCTTTTTTCGGCTTTGCGCTGCGTTTTTTTATTGACCTCGCCAACGTTTCGGCACCAACCTGGAGCCCTCGTCAGGGCTTCTATCTGTCTAGCCGCCTAGTCCTTTTTTTGATAAACTTGAACACTGATTCACTGTTTATTTCTCACCGACAAAGATGATTTTGTTTCACCGCCAAAGAATATTTGCTGTTCCGAAGAGGTTTGTGTATTATGGAGCGATCTTGTAGTTGTTACAACGTGTTCATGCATGCTTTGAAAACTTTTTTCTGTAGGCAGACAGGTATTTCACCTTCCACATAGTTTCCTATATTCATGCGTTCCTTATTCGAGAATCAATTCCTGGCTGAAGATGGTTATTAAAGGATAACATTTGATGTTATTCGTATTCGAGTGACCTATTGTTTAATTTCAACTCAGGGTCGTTTATTACGACGTTTGTTTTCATTAGGTTTATCTGTAGTCTTAGCTAGGTCGCAATTATTTAAGTTGTCGACCGTTCTCCGAACGACGAATATCTATTTGCGTACTCGTTTCGGTCTTATGCTGTGAGGCACCGTGTGTACCTTTCGGTTATAGATGTAGGTATACACATACAGCGTATTTCATAAATACTGTCTACCCAGATTGTTGCTAACTTATTTTTGTTGTTGTAGTAGTAGTAGCAACTTGCCGTCTCATTGATGTCTAACAAAGAAATTGCAATACAAGTATACAGTGAAGTGTGAATGCGCTTAATGATTTTGCAGTAATATTCTTAGGAACGATTGGCTTCGGTTCAAGTCCTACGACTAATTAAGCGATTTTAGACACAGCAGTTGTCTCGAAGAATATTTGATTTCTCCCTTACATTTCTCCAACCGTTAAACATTTCACAAATAATGGACCAAGATAAATCATTATTTCAATAATAGATGGATACCATAATTTCTCATATTTTGTAAGTTGCAATCATTCTTAATAGTATCTCGGATTTCAGGTAGTGAAATTATAAATAAAAATCCATAGCTGAAATATTTTCGTTTACGTTTTTCAAATGACGGCGCTCCATCCCAACAGAAGGGAGCATTATCACTGCCACAGTTTACATACATAACAGTTATTTAGGGGAGGATTCTGCGTTGTAAATTTAGCAGGAAAGATGAAAAATAATAAGAAGACGTAAATACGAATAGAATGCAAGCATCTTTTCTGTAAACACTTAGTCACCGCTGTCATACATCCGCACATGATTTTGGCGGAAAGTTAATGAAGTCGGTTTCTGATTGTGTTAATCACTGCTTTCCATATTAGAGACAGAAAATGATTCCAGTAGTGGATCCCCTAATATACCAAACTGCGAACATCTCACTAACTCACCCCCTGACTTTGATAATAGATTATAACTTCGTTTCCTGCCAGATCAATAACAAGTGTAAGAGAGTCCAGAAGGATTTCTCTGAAGAGCCGTTCAGACCGAGGATAGCCTGGCGTGCAAGTTCACGCGGCTTTCAATTACGCTGGTTTCCGGCCTGCTCGAGTTATGCGCGAGCGGTGCGCGCCGCCTCGCGAACATTAATAACGTCCGTCTGCGGGTTCGACAGCATTCTCGGCGACTCTCCTTACCCGGGTGTCCAATTACCTGTGCTATCTCACATCAATCACCACCGGGGGCAGCACTAATCGCCAGGTTCGTCCATCACGGAGCCTCGGACAGCTCGTGAGTCGGCTCGCTATTATGCGGCGCCGATCACCAGGGGTCACCGGGAAAAAGCGACGTCCCCTGGGATTGATTACGGCGGGGTCCGCCGTGTCAGAGCGCCACGCCGGTACCGCGAAATTACCTTCAAGCGACCCAAAGGCGCGCTGAAAGATGCTGTAGTCGCTCCCTTCTGCCAGGATTGATTTATGCGCCAATTTGGACCTTGTGCCACGCTTTAACCGACCAGAGTTTACTTTGCCAATTTTCCAAGATCGATGAAGGTGGAAGTGATGAAGGTATGACGAAAGTCCATGGTAATATCTTCTTTGCTCATCGTCGCGACACGTCTCAATCGCAGTGCAATATACCATGCGCGGTTAACGCTCTGGTCTCGTATTTGGGAGGGCGCGGGTTCGAATCCCTATCCGACCACCCAGATTTGAGCTTTCCATGGTTTCCCCAAATCATTCTAGATGAATGCAGGGATGGGTACTTCAAAAGGCCATGGCCGAATTCCTTACCGTTCCTTGCCCCCCGTCCTTTGCCGTCTCTGATGACCTCGACGATCTAATTGAAGAGATTGAGAGAGGAATTATTAGTCAGAACTTGGTCCAGAAAAAGTTTCCTGACTAGGGAGCGTCCATGAACCATGTAGCTTCATTGTGGCCTCCTATGAATCCCTTTCCCCACGTAACTATTTTCCCTTTTTATTCCAGAAGACATTTTGTACTATTTTCTCCTGTCAGACTATGGTAAATTACATACGCAGATAATTAACTAAGGGAAATGAATATTCACATGCTGTTGTGTGTTCTGTTCCTCATTTTAATTGTGAAAAATGTTATGAAAGGAAAGCTACGTGGCCTGACTCGGAAACACCCGCTCCCCCCACGTATCCCAGCGTAGCCTTCAGCCAACCCCTTTTTTCCCCTGGTCCGAGCCACGTAGTTTGTGCACGCTCCCATAGCAGTAAGTACAACCTAGCGCTATAACCTGGACGATGCAAGAATTGAATTGTTACAATCAAGAGACCCTGAGAAATGTTAACTGGACACAACCATCGAGAAACTGTCACTTTAGTGCACCAGCTGTAGATGTATGAACCACCTGCGTGCTGTAGACGCCAATCCCACATTCAGTGCCAGTAATTGGAGACCTCAGATGCCTTCGACCAGCTGCATTTGCGAGGGCATCCATATCATCGAACATTTACCAAAACTGCCTACTTTGACCGTTACTTTGCTCTCTGGAAGACCAACTGCTCCTGAAGTTGCCCAACTGAAGTCGAACTTAGTATGAAGCATTCATTGATTTATAATCTAATTTCACTGTGATATTTGCAACAGCTTTCATTAATCTCTTCTCTCCTCCTTCCTTTTCAGTTCACTGTATAAAGCGCATCTCAATCTGACATAATATGATTCTCGTATGCCAGGCGTTGCCTTCCTGTCTGGCTTTGTCCTTCGATGGTGCTTTCTACTGTTGCTGTCATGAATTTATTGTAAAAAATAAACGGCGGATCAGATGGTGTCTTCTCTACTGAATGTGACGCCTGGGCTCCGTGATTCACCAGCTCTGTTAGAAACCACTTCATTCATCACTGTGTCGTTCCAGGGATCTTTAATATTCTACGACAGCACCAGGTTTTCAGAGCTTCTCACACGAGTAATCAACGGTTTTACAAACGCGAATGAGCTGACATACAGTTGAAATTGAATTGTTAAACCAAATCCTAAGTCAAGTGTTTCCAAAATCCTACGAGATAAATGTGATTGCCTATGGATTATTCATTTCTCTATCACATGCCTTGATGTTTGTGAAGTCAGGGTACCTGTAGCTGATGCCTGACTCACAGCTGCGCATTCCCGAATCTCGATAAAGTTGGAATGGGGAGTGACGCGATCGCTGGCGCCTTTCATCGGTTATTATCTACGGCCGCGTTGACAGACGGCATACCTCCACCCGACCAAATATTGACTACTCCGTCTGGGCGGGGACGGAGGGAACCCGAGGAGCAATGACTGCCTGTGACATGATAAGTACCAGCGACAGCTCGTCAACCAAAACAGTGCTCTTGTGTGCACTGCTATAACTGGCATTTCCCGTACACTGATTCCCACGTTGCAAACTAACCATGGCGAAGCTCGGAGTGGGGTAGTGCATTAACCAGATTTATCTTGTTTGCTTATCTTTCACACCATTTCGTTTTAATACAGTCGGAAAATGATATTAATGACAGTAAATGTAATTGTTATAATCTTCTAACCTCCGCGGGAGGCTTTGAAAGACACTTGACGCATGGAGCTGTGAAGAAAATCAGATTCTAAAGAGCAAAAATTCATAGCTAAGATTGACGAATGTAATAACAGTGAATATCCATCTACACGCCAATATCTTCAAAATAAAATAAACTCTCCAGTATCACGTACAAATGACATTTATTTCTAGAAAGACTTCAGGTTCCGTTTGAGTTTGGATTTCAGTAGGGTTGGCAAACGCAAAGTTTCTCAATTTGTAAATCTGGAATCAGTATGTTACCTTTAAAAGAAATGTAGGAGGAGAGGGATTTTTTTTGGTAAGGGATTTACCGCTCATCCACGTTGATGTCGTTAGAGCCGGCAGAGGATTGGCAGCAAGAAATGGAAAGGACTTTAGCCATATCCCGTCATTGGCCTCGAGTGATTTCGAGATATAGTAAAGATCGAAAGCTGAAAGGTGATCGAACTCACGTCCTTCTGAATTAACTGCTCAACCATGGGTCTTGTTAGCAGAAACTAATAACTAATTTTAGAAAATAAGGGTCATGATAAGCTACCACCTTTCTTAAGTGAGAATTATTTATTTCTCAAATTAGAAACTTGTACAGCCTTGATGGGTGCAAGACAATGCAACTGCCAGCCTAGCCTTTTATCGAAGCGATTCGGGCCAATTTTGTGCCTCAATTTCTTTCGATCTTCTCGATGTTACATGCCTCAAATTTCTATTATCCATAAATATCAGCAATCTTAACAAACATACCAATTTTCAATTTTTATAAAGGTGAATAACACGCCAATGCAATTGAACTTTGTTTTATTTTTGTGTCATACGCGTTTCGCTCTATTCCCAGAGCATCATCAGCGACAACTGTTTGGTATTTATACATTTAATTAGTAACATTTGGTTTAAAAACAATATAAAGTCAGGTGAAATTAAATTAACTAACATGTTACTTTTTTTACTTTTTTCTCATGATCAGGGTTAGCTTCTCTGTGTAGGTTTTGTAGAATCTTCTGAAGGTATAAAGCAATACACTGCACCGACCTCAGAAGATTCTACAAAACCTACACACAGAAGCTAACCCTGATCATGGGAAAAAAGTGAAAAGTAACATGTAAGTAAATTTAATTTCACCTGAACTTTATATTGTTTTTAAACCAAATGTTACTAATTAAATGTATACATACCAAACAGATGTCGCTGGTGATTCTCTGGAAATAGAGCGAAACGCGTATGACACAAAAATAAGACAAAATTCAATTGAATTGGCGTGTTATTCTTCTTTATAAAAATTGACTAACTCGCAATTGAGGAAATGGCCCACAATATCCAGTTATACCAATTTTTGTTTCGTACCTGTTAAGTACCTGTCTGGATGTTATAAACAGTTTTTTAAATCATTACCTCAATCTCAATAAACATTTCTACTGTTAACGGACCATGTCTTGCAAAGATTTGTTTTAATATGTACTCGAGAAAGTATGTCGAAATAGAGACCCAAAAAGCTTTTCTTCGGCACTGTCGCCGCAAGGAGTTGATAATTATTTAAATAATGAGGTGGTTGTTACATGAGAATTCGTTGTTTCATGTTGTTTGTTTTTAATTCCTTTCGTCTGGAGGGCCTCCCACTTGTTGCGCCTGAGCCCTCGTCCAGTAAGCCATGTCACGCTGGCGCGGACCCCGATCACTGCAGGGCTGGGCCGCACCTGGCTCGCATGTTGACGAGACAGCCGGCGGTGTTGAGTTTCCAGACGGCCATTAATCTGCGTCATCTGGCGCGCTACGTCGCCGTCCTCCCCAGCCAGCACAATCGCCTTACATCGTGTCGATCTACAGATAAAAACTAGCCCGTCACCGGAGGGGTAACTTTGTTTCGTCGCGCTTCTTGAAAGACCAGTTTTAGGATCGGATTTCTCAATTTGAACTGCCTCTGCTTCTTAGCAGACTGTCTGTCGTAACAGAGCAAGACCAAAACATGATTCGCAATGATACGGGATCATCTACCCGATAATTCAACAGTGGCTATACTCTTAATTCCATCAGTCTGGATCTGATTCAAATCTCGAGCCTGCTGTAATGATCATTCCGATTTTTAGGCAGATTTTCGTAAACACTGATGTAAACATTGGGACGGTATCCAATTTCCACCTCAAAAATTACACTATACACGAAGCAACTAACCCGTATCATGCACGACACAACTCACACTTTTCATATAGCTTACAGATCGTGAGACACCCGCTTTCCCATTACTTTGAGAGTGAGACAGAAAGATACTGAGGTTTCATATCCGCAAAGTATGATAAATAAATCTAAATGGGAATGAGCATCAGAATAATTTCATACGGTAGTCACAATCTGGAAGTAGGTTGTGTCATCCACAGGAAACGTCCTGAAGATGAAGTGTGGGAAATTCCTTTTTCTTTCTTGTATTATTCTTCTTCTTTTTCGTTTTGGTCACTAAGGACCACGTTGTCCTTAACTCTGGCGAGCTTTCTTCTTAGCCCAGTATTTTTTCATCCTAGCGCTATCGTTATCATTTCTTTCCTAGGTCCATTTCACACCAGATCAGAGGCGCAGTGTTTTGCATGTTAGTGACTGGAGTGACTTGGATGCTTCAATTAATATTATGTACTTATCCCTGTTGTAAATCCCGCTGGGGTCAATTTCCATTTGTTCGAGATCTTTTCTGACTAGCCTCGTCCACTTTGCATCGGTCGCTTTCCCACTAGAGACGGTTTGGAGACTTTGGGAGTGAGTCTCGATTGTCCATCCGAACTACATTGCCAAAGAAGTGTTGTGTGAGATGTATGAAGATTGGATATAGTAAAAATCGGTGTCTGTGCCAATGGTGTAGCCTGGACGTAAAACAAATCAAGATTCTATTAGCAATCGATTCTCTTCATTGTCGCTTCACCGTTTTACAGAGCTACTCATACCATATAGTTGTAAGAAAATGACTATTTCCAGGTGTTGCCCTGCTGGTTAAGTACAGGACTGTGAAAATTTATATAGTCAGCGAAGCTCGAACCGACTAAGCTCGATTAAGCCCCAATGTTACCCCCACAACTATATGTTCAAACTGTTCGCAACAGCCTGTATTCTACATACTAAGTACACTAGTGAAAATGCCTTGTTAGTCTTTCTCCAAACACGGGCTTGAAACATGTTTGAATGAAAAAATCCGGATGTGCTATAACATTTGCTTTTGGGATTGTAGACTTTCGCAATAAAGAACAGACCAGAGGTTCTAAACATACGATGTCAACGTCAAATTTCTCTGCTTATTTATTGATTGCATGAAATAGTTATTGTAAGAATTAATTTGAGAGGAAAATACGTCCCAATACGGATATTTTTTTTTTTTTTTTACTTGTGGCTATACGCCTCGTCGACGTCGATGTCATTAGAGGCGGAATGGAACTGGGGACAAGGAATGGGAAGGAATTCGGCCATAGCCTTTTATAGGAAGCCTGGAGTGATTTGGGGAAATCATGGAAAACCCAAATCTGGAGGCCTGGACGGGTATTCAAACCGCCGTCCTCCCGAATGCGAGCTCAGAGAGGTAACCACTCACACACCACGCTCGGTCCCAATACGGAATTCTTAACGACTCTTACTTGGCCAAACATTCCTCTTCGCGAATACGAATCGCTGTTACCCGCGCCGTTATGTCATAGCTTTAGCCAGATTTCTTTCTACCTGATGGAAATAAATGGTTTTAAAACGTCATTAAGCGCATAATGGGTATCTTTAATTGCAGTACCACTGCAGAGCGGTTACAACGCTAAATTAACTCTAGATTTACGAGTCGGCTTCCTGGGAATGGAACGCGGGCCTGGGACGTGGGATCAGTCTCGTTCGACTGCGGGGCAGGCGGCTATCGGAGAATCTTGTGCCCACAAGACGGCCTCCTATCTGCCTCCCATCAAACCCACGGCCCGCCTGCCATTAAACGGGAACGCTGGTCTCCGTAAAGATCTTGTAATGCGAGGCCGGAGCTTTTAAAAATAAATCTCTTTGGTTGGTTTTCTCCTTAAAACATTGGAGATAAGCGTTTTGCATGAAGAGTTTGGTTCCCGGGGAAGCGCTTGCCGCCCAGATGGAGCAATTTGTATTCGGATCAACGAGCTGAGCGCTAAGCGAGGTGTCCACTGTCGCGCGTTCAGCAACAGGTTGTCCTTCCGGATTCTTCATGGCTTGAATTCGGGAGGACGCTGGTTCGAATCCCCGTCCGGGCATCCAGATTTGGGTTTTCCATGGTTTCCCCAAATCACTCCAGGCGAATGCCGGGATGCTTCCTTCAAAAAGGCCATGGCCGAATTCCTTCCCGTTCCTTGTCCCCAGTCCCTTCCCGCCCCTAATGATCTTAGCCGTCGACGAGGCGTAAAGCCATAAGTAAAAAAAAAAAAAAAAGTTGAACCCATAACATCTCACGATACATTCCAAGCCTTCCTATTTATGTTTTCGGGTTTTTGTTTTTTGTTTGTTTGTTTGCTTTTCGTCTTTTGTAATTACTTTGCCACTCAGCTCGATGTGTTTTTATACGGAATGTCTTGAGTTTTCGCCGTGTCTCTGGGAAGAGCGTGGTGGGTGAGCGGTTAGGCTCCGTTCTCTCCTTCGGGAGTACGAGGCTAACGAGATATCGGTTTTGCATGGTTTCCCGAAATAACTCTGGGCGAATGGTTCCTTCGTGCGTGAATTCCTTCTTGTTCCTTGACCCAAGTCCTTTCTCGCTTCTAATGACCTCAACGTCAACTAGGTGCAAAGCTATAAACAACCCATACGCTAAACAATTTTGTAACCAGCGACTCTGTGGATCGTAAAGTCAATGATTTTGGCTTGAAAAATATTTCCCATAGTGGAATACTAGGGACTAAATACCACAGTTGTTTTCCTTTATAACTGACCAATTAAGTAAAAGACTGTACCAGGCAGTATCAAACCATCAGGCCTGTGATTCGAACCTCCTAAAGTATAACAGGACAGAGTTTTAATAAGCTTACAAGAACAAATTCAAATATCATTAGTAGCTTTAACAATCAAACTATGTTAATTTGTGCTGAGGCAATTTATTTTCACTAAGTGAATTGGCTGCATTTACTGAAAAACGTAGTAGCAACTGGTTGTAAAAACTTCCCGCACCATTTCGAACAGGAAGGGGGGGGGGGGGGGGGGGGGGAAGGAATATTGTATCGAATTGAGTCTTTATTCCTGCCTTGTTCCAACTCAGAGAGTCAATTAGAGCACGGGGCGAATCAGGTGTGGTTAGGAAGTCACGATCCTGGAGGTTGAGCGTTAATGCTCGGGCGTGGCATACGTGACGTCGTGGGTTCACATACCCTTCCAGCCATCCTGAATTCTGTTTGCATAGTTCCCCGAAATCACTCCAGGTGACTTCCGGAATCGTTCCATCAAAATGCCAAGGCCGAATTCCCCCCTATTCCTTGTAAACATCCTCTCCCATCTCCAATGACCTCAATGTCTAGGAGGCTTAAAACCGAATACTGCACCTTTTTTGCGACAATAGAAAGCGAGAGAAGTCAAATCGTATCCTTGTTCACGAGGTCATGTTTCAGAAAAATTCTGAGATGGAGGCAGTGGCGTTCGAGTTAGTGACTCTTCACTCTGGGATTAATCGCTTTATAAAATGCATTGCCATTGTCACCAAACGCGCGGTGATTCATAAGCCGGCGTCACGGCGTAACACCTGCAGCGTCGTGGAGTCGGCCACAGTGTTTACGGCGCAAGGCACCTCCGCCTGCTATCTCGGTAATGAGATCGGCCTCTCTTGATCGATCGGGACACGGACGTTCCAGTGGTCGCCGCTCTATAAGGCAGCCCACTTCTCCGACTTATCTCTGTTTTCGCGCGAGGCTCTCTGAATGGCGTTCGCGCGACGGATCGCGTCGCACTGCGCGTCGAGATAAAGGCCCGGTTACGTTTCAATCGTGAGCTCGCTCCGGAGTCGTCCTTTTGGAGCCAGTAGTCTCGCTTTCTCGACGCCGTGTCCACCTGGCGTTCATCCGGGTGCCGCCTTTGTTATTATAATGATGGATGCTGACACTGGCCGGCAAAAAAGTCCCGCTTTGCCTAAATGAGTGATGGTAATTGATACTGTTTAGGTTTGGTTTCGACAGAGCTTGGAGCCTATTAATCACGGAGAGACCGCTGGGATCGTAATCGTGACAGTTGACTTTACACAGATTAAAAGCTAAGCTGAGCAGCGATTTAGATTTTTTTGTAACCGAATGCTACAGTTGCCATTGAAGCTTTTTAGACATATTTTAGAAACTGAGCTGAAACGTTTTAAGGAAGTGAATTGAATTTGAACTCATACAAATTCGTCATAACAAAGGAGCATGTGCCGTGAATAAAACTTTCTCCCTTTGGAGAACATCATCTTCATGTTCCTATCATTATTTTTTTCTTTTTCGCTGTGCCGGAGGCTTCGGTTTTAGTATTGTATGTACCAGCCTCCCTATCCTTGGCGGAATGGGTATTATCGCTATCTATCTGAGAGGCGAGTAATATATACTTTGTACGTTAAGTAAATATTTTATTAAATTCATGAGATGGAAACGGAGGATTAAAGAGAGAGGGTGCAACTAGGGATTGCAATCCAGCAAAGCGGGATCCCGCAATCCCGCGGGATCCCGCAATCCCGCGGGATCCCGCATCATTAGACAGTCCTGGCGGATCCCGCACAAAATTAAGCGGATCCGCAATCCGCAAAATCCGGCGGAAACGTGTGTCAGTCTGCGTGACTCTATCGGATGTATTGCACTGTTTGCCTGTACCCTTCCAGTTGGTATTTGGCGCGTGTGAACAAGCGTTTGTTTTTGTCAACCTTCATCATTCGTAAGTAAATAAATACACTTTTACGTATTCATCAAAACTTACGTTTATTTCGATTACACATTTCTGTAATTTGAGTTAGGTGCGTATTTATTACGATTTTTAACTATATAATTATTTTTTAAGTGTCGCACACGTTATCTGAACTACACGGTTACAGCTTTTTATTCACGGTTTCATTATTCCCATTTTCTGTATTTGCAGATAAAGTAATTGTGACAATTTCCTAATTTGCGGCTGAAAATTTGTTTATTCCTTGATATGAAACTAATGTTATCGTAATTTTAACGATCGCGTACCTATTTATTTAACAGCTATCGAAAGGAAATTGTATATCCTTTGACTTATTGTTTTGGCCGCTGCCTCTATGCGCTTCTTTGACGAAAGCCATCTGCTTACATGTGCCGCTCAGGCTTTCGATTAATCCGTCATCTCCTTGTTATTATTTCGACTAAAGGTAAAAAAAAGTTATATTGAAATTTTCACGGGTGTATCGACGAATTGTGTTGTAGGAACACCATACTTCGACGGCTGTCTCCGCCGTCTTCCTCACGTGTGTAATTTCGTATGTTTACAATAAAATCCGGAGATACAACCTGAGGACTTCACTGCAATCATTCGCCGAGAAAGTCTCCTTTCTTACTAATAAATAATAATTTCCACTCTAAAAACCTCGTTACTCCACATAAGTAAATCTCAAATACTTGACAGTTTACCTACGTGTTGGTGAGTAGTTTGTTTTAATAACATTAAATCAACTGTAATATCAAACAAGGAATCAGAAGATATAATAATGAACCACGCAAAAAAAGGCCAAGTCTCCTGCTTGTGCAGTGACAAAAAGTTATGAGATCTTGTTCTGAGCCAAGTCTACACTTTACAGAGTATATTCACTTCACTTTGTGAAATGGAATGCTTTTCTCGATGTTATGGAACGTTTATTTACAATTTAAAAAAATCTGGTAACTTGGCCATTAAGCAAACCATATTTATAAAAATTTGTGATGTATTGTAAGGCACATAATATGACCTAAGACTCAATATTTTCCATTTTTATTATTTATTTAAAAATTGGTTTAGATTAAAAAACAAAAATGTAAAACCTCGAAATACACTTAAAAGACAAGCTAAAAAGTTTTAATGCCATTTTGCCAATCAAAATATTGTTAACTGTTAATTTTTATCATTTAACATTAAAAATTATTTATTAATTTAATTATTATTTAATTTATTAACGTTTTAAGTAACTATGTTTTAAATATATGCGTTAAAAAACTGTTTGTAACAATCCCGCACGGATCCCGCGGGATCCCGCGGGATTGGCGCAAATCCCGCGCGGATCCCGCGGGATTGGCGCAAATCCCGCGCGGATCCCGCGGGATTGAAAACACTGCGGGATTGCAATCCTTAGGTGCAACCCGTATAGGACTAATCTTCCGAAAGATACTAAACATTGTTCCTGGTGGACACTTTCTGCTTGGAATTCTTTCCGTGTTTCCTGAATGTAAGGGATCTGTCAAGAGTCACTCCTAGATATTTTGGAGTGTCACAGTGTTCCAGTTAGACCCCAGACCATATTACCTTTACCCTACGAGTGGCTTCTCTATTCCTTTAATGAAAAGCACATATCAGGTGGTTATAATCAAACTTTCCCTATTTAACATGTTATAACACGGAAACTAATTACCATACGAGTATCAAACTTGGTAGCATTAATGTCCAGAGTATGGGGTGCATGATTTCCATGCATCACAGCGCCACCGTCCAGTTCCAACTATGGCCACCAGGTGCCGTGATCAGTTATCGTGATCAACACATTTGGAGACGATCGAATTATCAGCCGATCGTTTCCAAATACTTGGCCGGCATGATCACCTGACCTCACTCCCTGTGATTTCTGGTTGTGGGGCTACCTCAAGGACAGGGTTTACCAAGGGAACATCCACACATGTGCTGATCTGAAGAGCAGCATACCTACGGACATGCTTCCTTCTGCTGTGCAGAATGCAATCCTGCACTTTCAGACTTTTCTGGCCACTGATGGGCGACATATTGAGTCCCTTTTTTTTTTTAGCAGTTATGGTACCGGTATGTAATGGCATGATGTACCATAGCAGCACATTAAAAGTGTTTCAATTGAATTGATTCTGCATTATTTCTCTTCCCTATGTCCTTACATTAATGCTACCAAGTTTGGTACTCGTACGGTAATTAGTTTCCGTGTTATAGTGCGTTAAATAGGGAAAGTTTAATTATAACCACCCGGTACTTGTGTCTTCGAAGGATTTTGTATAAGCTGGTGTTGTAGTAAATGGTGGCCTATGATTTGTGTTTACTAATAAAAAATGTCGTGGGAACCGTATGGGTTGATGTCCTCTTGCCTCCTTACTTCGTCTCTGCGAGCCTAGTGCTTTCAATGAGAGCAGGTAGCCTGCGCATGCGCGGGGGCGGCTGGAGCGCGCCGCGGGCGAGGCACTGACAAATGATGGCTCTGGTCTGCCCGCCGCGCCGCCTAATGGCCACTGATATTATTACGATGCACCCGTCCCGGCCTGTTAGCAGTTCAGACACGAGATGCCCGCCGGCAAGGATCACTCGGAACTACCGGGGGTCTCCCGACAGCCGTCCAGTCGGCGAACTCTGCAACCACTGGGCCACCAACTATCTATATACACCATTTTCGTCATGATTTTGTTTTCGTCTGTTTGTCTGGGAGTGGCATAAACTCTTTCATGACTTAATAAAATTGTCTGCTTGCGCTGTCAGTATGGAATAGTTCCCATTCTACACGTGGTTCCAGTTCTGCTTTTAACTTCAGATGGTTCAAAATGAGGGTGGAGAATTGGGCCCTCTAAAGGTAGGGCAATTGAGATATTTAGATGATGTTAGATGTTCAAGAACTTGTGTAAGGGGGCATCCACAAATTACGTGAGGTGTTTTTCCGGATTTCTGGACCCTCCCTCCCCCCTGGTGAGATTTCGTGAGATCTGACCGGACCCCCCCCCCCTCTGGTGAGATCTGGTCCGTGAGAACCCCCCCTAGAAATCGCCCTGGAAACTTTTTTTTTTAGGTCACACCCTAACTTTTTTTGACGAAATACCCTCCTAAAATCGACTTTGCCGCAAATTTGAGACCCTTTTTTTTGCTCTACTGTCCCCAAATTTTTCGCAAAATCA
Organism: Vandiemenella viatica; assembly: GCA_031002005.1. Taxonomy (NCBI): domain Eukaryota; kingdom Metazoa; phylum Arthropoda; class Insecta; order Orthoptera; family Morabidae; genus Vandiemenella; species Vandiemenella viatica. Next base: position 266,531,915 of record JARYHS010011408.1, on the reverse strand, counting down.
CACGTGAGATTTCCGTAGACCCCCCCTCCCCCTTGGTGAGATCTGGTGAGATTTCGCCGGACCCCCCCCTCCCCTATTTCACCTCACGTAATTTATGGATGCCCCCTAACGGCGCCTCGATTTAGGCTTGCGGCGCGTCCCATTGGTTACTGGGTCTCGCGCCGGGACGACACGCAATTGCGCATGTGCTGGATACAGACAAGGAATGTTGCATGGGCACGTCGATAGACAATTATAAGAATATTTATTGAGTTTTGAGCCAAACTACTGGATAATTACACATAAGAACGGATACGCCATTGGAATAGTGCTAGATGTTGCTCATACGCAATGAAGTTAGTCCTAAGCGTTTCTCCAAACGGTACAAAAAACATGTTTACTATAAAATTTGTTTTACGTGTGCTATAATTGTATGCATTTTAAATCATGAGTGGTTTTGTACAGGTAGGTATTTGAATGTATGAATTACATTTTTTGTCACTTTTTTGTATAGTAACAACAAAGCATTACACTCGCGAGAAAACATATCAGAGATGTATATAATAAATTGACCAACGAGAGCATGCATGTGGGTGATTATTCTCAGAAAGAAACTAAAGTACAAGTCCACTCTGAGCATCCCCGAAAAAAGAAACAGACACGATGCTCTCACGTCCATCTGCTATTTGTGTTGTTATATAATGATGACTGTAATGATTGGATCAGCGAAATGTGTTTTCTCTGTTGTGGGTGAGAAATGAAACAGGGTCCATTCAGATCTATTCTTTATTTATTTATTTGAGGCTTTACGTCTCGTCGACGTCGAGGTCCTTAGTGGCGACAGAAGACTAGAGGCAAGGAACGGGAAGGAATTCGGCCATGGCCTTTTGAAGAAAGCATCCCACAATTCGCCTAGAATGATTTGAGGAAACGATGGACATCCCAAATCTGGATGGCCGGACACGGGGATTCGAACCACCGTCCTCCCGAATGCGAGGCTTCAACATTACCACTGATCCACCACGCTCGGTCAGATCTAGATTAACACACCGAGGGGACTACAAATTTAAGACCGCTATGCGAGAGATGAATCATTACGAACGACGTGGCATGGTCTCATTATTGCAACCGAGCGTGGTTGGTGAGCGGTAACGTTTTGACCTCGCATTCAGGATGACGCGGGCTCGAATCCCTGTCCTGCCATCCAGATTTGGATTTTCCTTGGTTTTCCAAAATCATTCCAGGTTAATGCCGGGATAGTTCCTTCAAAAAGCCATGGCTGAACTTCTTTCCGTTCCTTGTCCCCTGTCCTTTCCCGCCTCTAATGAGTTTGACGTCGACAAGACGTAAAGCCATAGGCAAAATAAATAAATAAATAAAAATAAGAAGTTGAAACCTCCGCATTTCTTTCGTAATCCTGTGTTGGTGTGCAAGTAGTTCAGTGTCGGGAGAAAATTTACGGACAGGGGTTAGGTAACTTAAAGTTATTACCCTCAAAACGGTGCCTAGCGAACGAATCATACGAAAATGATTCCCAATACAATGTGCTTTCATAGGCTGTCTACATGCATCCACTCGTACGGCGAATCTTCAACGCCCTCTCTGCTCAGATAACCAAGTTCCCTATAGACAGACATCTCCGCCCACCACGAACGACACTCGGGGGCGTCCATTAATTACGTGAGTTGTTTTTCCTGAATTTCACCCCCTCCCCGCACTGGTGAGACTTCGTGAGATTTGGTTGGACCCCTCTCCTCCTCCCCCTCTAGTGAGATTTGGTCGGACCCGACCCCCCCCCCTCCCCCCTACGAATGGACCTCGCAACTTTCTGAGACTTTTTTTTTAGGTCTCATGCTCCCAACGGAGGTTATACACCCCCTAAAGTCGGTTTTTACGCCCCTAAAATACACTTTCGGGTCATTTGTAGATCTTGTTTTTCTATTTTTAGCTCTACCATTCTACAAGAATTTCAAAACCTCACGTGAGATTTCCGTTGATCTCCCCCCTCCCCCTTGGAGAGGTTTCGTGAGATTTCGCCAAATCCCCCTCCCCGTATTTCACCTCACGTAATTAATGGACTCCCCTTGCCTAAATACTCGGTTTAGAATCGCGAAGTATTAATAATCCGTGAGTTTTTCGACAGTTAAATGTGAGAAAATGTTTAGGTTACGGATCCGTTAGCTGACGATTGTGCCACATCTTCAAAGCGTGGAGTTGTGGAACCTTAAAGCCGGCTGTCAACGTTACCAGGTCACAGAAAGGAACCATCAGCGGCGTGGCGACAAAAAAGCGACATGCTAATAGAAGCGTCGCAGCCAGGCAGGGGCGGGGACTCACCTGTAACGCGATCCCATTGTTACGCGCATTAACGAGGACGGGCAAGCAGTCGCAAGAAGCTAAATGCCGCCTGTTAGGACAGAGTTTTTATGCGCCCCGCTTCCTGGGAAGACGGTCTCACGCAAATTGAAACGTGTCTTCCTCTTTCATTTTTTATTCTATCCTTTCCTTCATCCCCCTCCCAAGCCTTTTTTTCTAATTTCTCTCACGCGCTTCTATCTGGCACTGGCCGCCTATCTCCGTTTTTATCGGCGTAGATGTTATATAAAGATTAGGACGGAGATTAGTAAAGACAGGTCGTTCATCATGGTAAGTATCCAAATAAATTATCGGGTCTGAGTGACGCGGGCTTTGAAAGGCGCGCATGCGCGCACAAAACATTTCGGGTACTCCCATCGGTCTCTGCCACTGAAAGAGGCAATCAATTCCGTCACTTACAATTAATTGATTAACTCGCTGGATTAACGAGCAGCAGTCACCACTCGAGGGCGGTGTCTCTTTGTGGTCGGCTTTCCCTGTACCGGTGGAGCCGTTTCGAAGAACTGATCCACTGCGTTTTCTCTACTACGGGACTCTTCCTGTAACAGCGCAGCGTCCATAAACCACGTAGCTCCATTTTGGCCTCCTGTCCTGAGAAACCCCCTCCCCCCACGTAGCCCGACGTGTCTTTCGTCTCTATCCCCCTCCCACATAGCACATAGCCTTTTTTCCCTATTGATACCAGAAGTCATTTTGTAAATGGCGGAAATAAATATTTACATGCTGTTGTGTGTCCTGTATCTCATTTTAACTATGACAAATAATACGGACGAAAAGCTACGTGGCCTGGCTTGAAACCCCCCCCCCCCCCCCCCTCCACCCCACGTAGACTAACGTAGCTTTCCAGCCAACCCCTCCCCCCCACCCCCTAGACCGCGCCACGTTGTTTATGCACAATACCTAGACAGTAATGTGCAGTTTGCAGACTCCACTGATTTACCTTCGATATCTTCATCCTGAAGTCGGTGGAGACGTTACTGTGATTTTTCGAAGCGCAGAGAAGACGGATGGACCTTTCATTGTTCTAAGCGACGGTGACGTTTCTATACGTTTTTTTTTTACCTGTTGCCAAAACAAGAATATAATTTCTAGACGTAATTGATATACGATTCCAATGTGTCCTTCTGCTTGTGTATTCGTCAGACTGCTGGATACGTCTGTTCCCTTTCATGTCGTGTATGCATTTGTTACTAACAGAAAGCTTGAGAAAAAATTGTAATTGATTGGGGGAGGGAGGAGGGGGGGGGGGTTTCGTAAGAAGATGATACGGGAATTTCTCCTCGTAAAAATAATGCTGATACATCTTCGGCTGACATTTTGACAGAACAGACTATATATATATATATATATATATATATATATATATATATATATATATATATATATTCTTGATTCATTTCATTCTGACTGATATTAAATGGAATACCGTATTTCATTTTTCGGTTATTTTTACAAAAACCGTACACCAGACCCATTCCTAACGTACAAATACCCTTACTAATAATAATAAAAAATCATTATAGGTTTAAAAAAAATCGTTGCAGCCTTTAGAATATTGTAGGCAACTAAAGGAAAGGAAATCAACTTTTGTTTTTGTAATTATTTATCAACCACCACGAAATTTTCCTGGATGGAATCGATACCTGGATAACCAGGTCGTGGTTCGAACCCAGATCCTATCAAATTCCAGGTTTAGTCAAAAAATATTAGCTACACACTACAGTTTTACCTCAAGTAGGCGATGGTGAAATCGTTTTTAATAACACACAAAACTTTCGAACTAATCACATATATTACGCCTTTGCGTTTGCGCTATTACTATTACTATTACTATTACTCTGCGATTCACTAAAAGTGTGTGGCAGAGGGTGCATTGCACCTATCCTAAAGGGTAATAATTTGGAAGGGATATACGGGATACAAATTTATCGAAAAAAACATATGTAACATTAAAATGTCAAGCCATAGAAGTCAAAGAATTTATACACAAAAATATACTTACAAAAACGTACTTACGAATTTTCAAAATTAGTAATTTGGCGAAGTACAAGATACAGAGAATTTACGCTGAGTGACTATATAACATCTCGTCACTTATTGTTACCTAGAGGACACTGATAAAAAATTAAAATAATAGCAGCAAAATTTGTTTAATAGCTGGGCATCTGATTTAAAAATATTGGTTTAGAAGATATGAGTTCGAATGATAAGAATTTACGACTAATCGTCCATGCTAGTGATTTTTTTATTGCCAATGTCACATATTGGGAGTCACTAACATTTTTTTTAGTTATTTTATTTCTATTTATTTATGTTTGTTAATTTGTATTTCTTCAATAGTTATCAGAAACGTGCAGTTTTGTATCGGAATTCACATAGATTATCACAGATAACCAATTAAACCGGTAACCAGTATGCAGTGGCCGATTCAGGATTTTGTTTGGGGGGGGGGGGTGCTTGACTTGGGGGAGGAGGGGTTCGCCGACAGAAATCTCATTATTCCACATTGCCGCCCTTATTAAAACAAAAAAGGACCTCAAAATCCATGTCGTCAGGGGTGACCTTGGTGCTTTTGGGGGGGGGGGGGCTTCAGACCCCTAGCTCCCCCCCCCCCCAGGATGCGCCACTGCCAGTATGCTCTGGTGCATAAGATTCTTCATATAAGCTTGCGTAGGTCGTCCATCAAGAAAGTTATAAGCCCTTCATGCCTTAAGATTTATGTCTTCAGCTGAGCGCGATATACTGTTTCCTATTTCAACAAAAAAATAAAAAAAATAAAAAAAAATTGAAACAAACCGTTGCATGTCAAAAAAGTAAATCTGTTTAAAAATCGCGTATTTAGTTAGATCCATAATGCTGCCCCGTCACAACTGGTTGCGCCCCAGCTTCAAGCATTATTATTAGCGACGATATGACTCACCGCAGCACATCCAGCCAGTCTGTTATGCTAATGAGGCACGGAATTTGTAGAGAGGCCAGTGTTTGGAGCCGGGCTGATGCATGCGTAACGACCTCTGAGGAGATCGCGGAAGCATGCGGATGTCTGGAGCACCCGTGGGAAGAATTTGCGCTGGCTGCACCACCGAGAAATCTGCCAAGCGTACTCGCGTCCTTGCCAGCGCTGCCGGGAATTCAACACCTTGCACCAACTCACTAAATGCAACGCACATCACACGCCAAGGACGTTGCCAACACCATTTTTTCTGTATAAAACACAGCAGAGACCGACAGTCTTCTTCTTGTGGGTGCGCAGACTTACGCGGTCGTTGTCCATGTTGACTTGGTAGTCCAGGTTGAACCGCGTCAATTTATGAAAACCTAACGTTTCGGCCATCATTTAGTGGCCATCTTCAGACCATGTCAATTTATGAAAACCTAACGTTTCGGCCATTATTTGATGGACATCTTCAGAAGAGTAATTTTTGTTTGGGAAATGTGCAGTTTATGAGGCGCAGATTATGGAAACCAGCTAAAAACCGCAGTCACTACGGCTGGTACGTGGGGGCTCGTGCTCGGTCCGTTGTACCTCCCCTATCTAGTGTGCGGCGCTTCGGTGCATTGAGCCACACTGGCGTGTTGCAGAGACCTACAGTCCCTTCTGTTTTTTCAATCCGGTAATAGAACGGAGGGAAGAAGGAAGGTCAATACTCCACGACATTTTCCTAATTTAATTTCTATTTATTCACAATCCTTTTTTTTTTTTTTGCAGTTGGGTGGCTTTACGGTTCATGGAGGACGTGATCCTTAGAAGTAGGAAAGGATTGTAGGCAAGGAACAGGAAATAAATTAGCCATGATAATTTCGAAAAAAGCCATTCTGGCATTCAGGTGCAATTTCGTGGAAAACGGAAATATAGACTGTCGGGCCAGGGATTGAATTACAGGTTCTAGAATTAAAATCCAGCACGCTCGGTCAAAATAGTAAGTCACTGGGAGACTCAATTGGAGTATGTTCTGAAGTTGAGCTACCACATATTAAAGAGTGCACACAGAAATGTTGTAATCATGAAGAAGCCTTTGTCCAGTTGCAGGCCTATCTCTGTATGAGATTAGGAATCTTTAAGTGGAACTAATTACAACGCTACCTTAATTTGCAATGTTGTCGGCGAGCGATCTGAGAGCTCAGTGTTGGAAACTACGAAAAAACTGAAGGATCCCGACGTGGCCTTGATTTTTTTTAAGGCGTATAAACTAACCTTTACTTCTACACAATTTCCTTTGTGTGTGTGAAGTGCGTTACGAATGATTCGTGCTTCAGGTTCCCGTTAAACTGTAGATTAAACCATGACTCTGTCAGCACGTCATTAAGGCCACACGACCTTAATTTATTGTTGACGATGACAACTACGTGATCTCAACTTCGCATAATAATCTAGAATGTCTAACAAGTTTTTTAGTTCGTTGAATTTTTATATCTTGTCTTCATTTCGCTGGATTCACAACTTAATAAACTTGTACCTTTAATTCACTTATCGAAACACCATTCAGTATCTGTTGAAAGTATTGTGTTTCGTTTTGTTATATGTATCTCAATAGCGTGTGTACTATACAGCTAACAATGAAGATATTATGCCTTATGTCATTTTGTTGCTGACATTATGTTTTTATAGCAGTAATTTATGACATCTTATCATTAGTCTTTATGACTACAGGAGACTGTTAATAAATCATTATCAGATCCTCTGGTTTTTAGACTCTCTTCGTCGCACTCCAAGTTCATTATAATTTCGTCCTTATGCCATGAGCCGGATAAAAATTACTCTTCATTATTCAAATTATTTAAAAGAGTTCATGTATTAATGAAATCTTTCTAATAATATTCTCGAATTAAGATAAACTGATAATGTAAGACTGAAGAAAAGTCAGTACATGCATTAGCATATATTGAATTAACTCATCCCGTTAAAAGACGAAAAAGGTAGTTACCATAATTGATATGTTTGGTACATAGAAACGGGTCTGTCCCCAGGTGCAGTGAAGGAAGCAATTATATCGGGAACACACCCACAGACCTATAATGAATACCTTCGCTGCATGTTTTAAACGACCGGTATGAATGTGATATGTATTCAAATTGTTTTAAATGGATACAATTAAGCTTCGATTGTGCCATATAAAACAGGTGGTTCAGTGAAAGTATAGGCTGCAGTGATTCTAAATAATTTTCTTGATGTTTTATATCCTCATCGCAGACTTTCTAGACGTTAAATCGAACGCTACATTTATGAAGGGTTATATCGCCATTTTGGAGACAGTAAGAATCCGAATTCTCTTTCATTTCCCACACAACGACTGAAGCAGTAAACCTTTTGATGTATTCTGCACATTTAACTTTGCGCAGTTATTATTCATTTCATATACTAACAAACTGTTTTATTATTATTATTATTTTAAAAAAGAAAACGCAGCTGTGATTCCTAGACACAACCTTCTTTTTGGAGGTTGAATAAAATACTTAAAATCTAAGTATGAATAATTGGTGTAATTGTTATGCCACAAATGGCCCAAAAAAATTCAACAGATGTATTCTTACTGTATATTATTTCAACAAGACGTGTCGGTTATAAATAACAGGAAAATAACAATGGTTATTTTCTGTTGTCATTTCTGTATCGTACTATATAGCAATATACTTGTTAATCATACGACTAGTTAAAAGGATTTAAGTTTGATCCTAGGGCAGATAAGGTTAAAAAATTAGCTCACTTTTTATTTTGTTTTTTAAACTTTCTTCTATGTCGTTAGGTTGAAAGCAATTTGAAAGTCTTGTTTAGAAAGCAAATACTCATTTTAATTAATTGTTCAGCAGGTTTGTAAGGGTTGTGTAAATCTTAAGTTTTGGGTCCACTCTTCATCACAGGATACTGATCTTCCACCAAATATTTGACTCCGAATCCTTATTCCGAGGAAATTAATACTCGTAATATCACTCGTCGCTCAAAGCCAAGTAGTGTTCCTATTAGCTTCAACCAGTACTTTCAGTTTGGGGTACAATACTATCGTAGCTCAGTGGTCAAGGCGATTGCTTGCCAAATTGAGGGCCCCGGGCTCAACGCCCGGTGTATCCAGTAATTTGAACAGACTTTACTTTGACCATAAGACATACGCCATATCGTATCAATGCGACTTTACAAAGAGAAGATGAAGGTTCATACGACTTCAAAGTTAAAGGATATCTGTTTATCTATATAAAAGTGTAATAACATGGTTTTTATAACGTAAAAGTTGTATCCATACTTTTAACTAATTTCTTTTTCATAAAATGTGTGAATTTATTCTGCAATGTCAACGAGAGAATATTAAATCGAAATATCAGAATATATATTGTTTGAGTGCGGTCGGATCGTCTAAAGGGGCCGTAAGTAGGTTGTGCCTTCGTTATTTTTGGAGAAAAATCGATGTAACCAAGTTTTTGTCATTTTTAAGCCAACGCCGAGCGAAATTAATCGGCGCGTTAATTATTTCTAAAGTAACCTGAAGCTATTTGGAAAATTTAAGTAACTGTCAACAGACTTTGGTAGAAGTCAAATCCATCTGTCCATCAGAATCTGCACCTTGAAGATTATTTACTGATTAAATCAAAGTCTGGTTCCTGGCCGCTAGTTATATACTGAGTCAAATCCCTGTCCAGTCATTAAGATTTAATTTTTCACGCCTAAGTCTCTTCCTTCACGCAAAGTTTCCTTCCGTTCGCGATGTGGGCTACGTCATAGGAAACAACACTTATGGTCCTGGTGTGAGAAAATTAAGTTTTCCCGGCGTATGGCTGACAAAATTTCTTCTCGGGTATTCTGCCTGATAAGTTCTTCTGTCCACAACGTTTCGGCAGCAACTTCCACTGCCTTCATCAGGTGAGATGTCATAGCGATGCATCTTTCGAGGCATTCACAGTCGGTGCTGTGTCGTGGCAGTGGTAGCATCGCTATGACATCTCACCTGATGACGGCAGCGGAGTTTGCTGCCGAAAGTATTTATCCGACCGAATACCCGAGAATTTTTTTTTTTTTTTACATCTATGGTTCCCACTGGTCCAAAAAAAGACTCGGAGTTACTGTCAGCAGCTGATATGCGACAGTGGCGCAGGGACTTAGCCTGCGGCTTGGTGACCCCATACGGTCCCGGGGCTGCAGGTAGGTAGTACGCAGTGGCGGCTAGCACGTGGTGGCATGTCTCAGCTTCCGGCCCGAGGCGGTCAGGCCACCGACGCGGGATTGCTCTTGATGACTAAATGATGCCCGCCGCCCAAGTGGCGCAACCTCAAGGCCTGCCTCGGAAGTCTCTCAGCTGACCGGCCGAGGCGCCACCGAAAGAATACGTGCGGACCCATCTGCAGGCTTACTGCTCTGCGCCATCCAGATGTTCGCGTCATTACTAATGTCTTACAAAGTGTATTTTAGAAGAGGTCGATAACGATTGCATCGTCCTGTTATACTAAAACTGAGGATAACGAGAAATTACTAAACGAGTTGAACAAAATACTGAAAGAAGGTCTCATACCAAACATAAACAAAGGAAGTTAAAAGGCATGAAAAGCAACAGAAACTATAACAATAACAGTGGGTTAAATACAAAAACAGAGCCAGTTATAGAAGGAGAATAATAAGGAGAATACTTTTATATGAGAATTAAAATTATGACTGATGGCCAAAACAAGAATGATAACAAAAGCAGAAAAGCTAAAAGATCAATCTTCAAAAACATAAATCTTTTAATGCCAAACGCAGAAAAAGAGCCTGATACTGTATAGAACACAGCATTAAATTGGGGGAACCTTGGACTTAAAGGGATGCAAGAAAGAAGAAAAATTGAAACTTTTGGAATGTAGTTTCAATGAAGGAGATTAATAGTTATGTGGTCAGAGACAGTATTCAATAAACGTATTTAGGAAATGATGAGTGATGAAATGAGTTTGTGGTAGAATCCAAGAGAAAAAAAAAAGAGACACGATAGTAGTTCAAATTCTAATGCATGAGGATTTGGTTAATTTTTTTAGTGGCTGTAATTGTTAAAGAAAAGAACTGTAGGATAAGATAAAGATTAAAATGTTTGAAGCACCGATTTTAGGATGTGTGTTGTAATGGTTATGTTGAGGTATGAAGGGAAAAGATTGAGGACTGGATCAAACAATTCGAGCGATTGATGAAACAAAAATAAAATAAGAAGAGGAAACTGAGTACCTCCATAACTTTCACTTAGATGGTTTACCCACTAAATATAGTAGCAGTTACTCCGTCGGCAAGATGTGAAACTGTTTGATTCGTGCTTTTTAAGGTCCAATAATCAAAATTTATTGATGTAAGATTATTTTAAAACAGAAAAAAATTGATTCTGTGTTATCATCAAAACTGCTTAATGTGTAATCAGGTTTAGTTGGATGAAAGGGATATGGTGATCGTGATTTGAGTTCTGTTAATGATCCTCTCTAACTATCGACATTGAATAAGTTTAAAGGTTACCATCCTGAAAGTCCTCTGAGAGTCGAAGATATAGTTTCGTATTTCCTTTCGTGACGGTGGCATTAAAGTGGAACTGGCGTGATCAGCGCTATTCTGTGGAGGCGTTTCCACCGAGAATTTTCCTCTCCGGTACTCATTTGACGATAGACTAAAGTTTTTACAGCTCATAGAGGTAATCAATACAACCAACTAAACTTCCTTAGCGCATATCAAACACAGTGGGCAGTCTGCGTGTTCGGATTCTTGATTAGGTTCTAAAATTTGCTACTCATGCGTAGTCCGAATTCAGAGTTGAAAGTTGACTACCCATTAAGCGACACGTTCTGCGATATGTCGTCGTCTGTTAAGATCTTCCTGTTTACGGGATAGTTGAGCTACTGTTGAGCATCTCCACTATCTGGTGTAGAGATCACCCTTGTCACCTGTCATGCTACATTTGCAATTCCATTCTTCTCTGGATGATGATTTTTTTTTTCAGATTATCACCATGTTGCCATATAATATGCCCAAATAATTTAATGATAGCAAATTCAGCTCTGCCTGTTTCTCGCTATCAGCTCTTCTACAAAGTTAGTTCTTTTTTTTCCATCCACCACATTTGCAGTATCCGACTATATGTGAGAGGGGAAAAGGAAGCTATACACCTTCTTATCAAGCTGTGAGAGGATTGAGGGCAAGGAACGGGGGAAATCCGGCCACAGTTCACAAGTTCACCTTAAGTGATTTGGAGGAACTGTGAAAATCATTATGAGTGAACCGGGAATTGAAGCCGCCTCTTCCCGAAAACCAGACCGGAGTGTCACTCGTCCACCCCGGTCGGTCCCAATGTACACACATCTACAAAGCATTTGTTCTTCTGCAGCTCTTTGCTTTCGCTATTATTTAAGTCACTACATAGATGGAATATGCAGGAACACGATACTTCGTTACATGAAATTTTCATCTAAAAGTTTTTGGACACAAAATACGCCCTGACTGAGGTGGATCAATATCTACCGTCAGCTTCTGAAGGAATGAGGTTCCAGTCCACGTTCGGGTACCCAATCAGCATGGAGAATCCCATTACATACTCGCAACTTTTTTACTGCCACTGTATGGTTTTCGCGGAAATAACTGTACCGCGCATTCGCGTTACGAGCAGGCGTGGTTGTACGACAGTCGCACGAATGATCCCGGTCAACGCGGTGCCGTGAGGAACACCATATGGGCTCAGAACAACTGTATGCTGAGCGAGCGCTGATTGATTAAGACCGAACTGGAACGACCGGACATATTGAAGGAAAGCCCGACACCCAACAGCGGCATGCTATTCTGCTACGGGGAGAATTATAAAGTACGCTGAGAACGAATCACGAGGAGGACGTATAAAGTCTAATTCACACGCTTTCCTTGTATAGAGCACAGGCGCGTTGACTTCTGGGAAGAAGAGCCAGAAGCGCCTCCGAGAGTTATGTCCCAGCTGAGGCAAATTGAAGGCGAGCCTGCCCAACATGGAAGCGAGACACGGCTTGTGAGCAGCGAAGGAAGTCGGATGAGTAACGTCCTTGCGAGGCACTCGTGGCATAGCCTGAATACCGAGTGGCCAACGTCGAAGAGCTGTCTTTTCCGGTCCCACTGGACGGCTAGACTAGAACACAACTGTCGTTCCACATGCAGACACCGACTGACAAAACAATCTACTAGATCTACCATTCGTTTTGAATATTTGATCACTTGCATACCAGCATGGGAGTCTCTGGTAGATAGACGACGCACGTTTCGTTTAAACTTATTGGTAAACATGTGAACTCCCACTTTCACTTTTGAGTGTAGTGAAATACTTCTTCCACCAACCTATTTAAGTCGGAAGGACAGGAAAGATAAAATTAGAGAAATAAGGTGCCGGACTGATTCTTATATGAATTCTTTTTTCCCTCGTACCATTTGGGATTGGAATGCACAGCAAAGAGATTAGCTTTGGTGCTGAGCACCCTCTGCTACCCACAATTTTGTGAATTGCAGAGTATATATGTAGATGTAGATGTAGATGATGTTATTAATAGTCTCTCGAATGAAGAAATGATTTACCCTTTATTTTCATGGAAGTAGGTTGCTACAGGCTTTCATCTTAAACAACTTGCTACACAGCAAGTAGTTTTAGTGTCTTTGACTACCGCTAAAGAAGCTGGTACCCATTCGTTGCGTTCTTCTCGCTCTCAGCCTTGTCATTCTGAACAAGTACATAAGACCACAATTTAAGATTGTCTTTCATTCGTAATGATGGATTCAGTGCGTAGTGGCTTGACAGCGTCTTTAGACTAAAGGGTTTTTATGGAATGCTGTTTGTACGCAGTGTTTTATCTATCTATATATAAAAATGGATGTTGGTATATCTGAGATTAACTGACTTCTGCACTGTTAGACCGAGCACCATAAAAGATGATACATATATGTATTTATTCATGGAGAACGTTTCTGCCCGAAAAATAAATAAAAGAACCACCCACTCTCCCCCTTTAAAACCCTTAATTTTTATACAAACCCACAGTTTTTATCCAATTTCGGTAGAACTTTACGCACGTATAGGCCCTACTATAAAATAAAAAGGATAAAAAAAAATACTGCCTACATTTGGTTTAAAGAAACGTAACCCCTCTTTCCCTTTCAACCTGCTTAATTTTTGTCAATTTTCATTATACATACGAACACTTTTTATCCGATATCGATAGAACTTTGCACACGTATACTTTACAACAAACAGAAAAAAACTGTCTACATCTGGTTTACAAAAACTCAAACCCTCACCCCCTTTACCCGATTTAATTTTTGCTAATGTTCTGCATATAAATCTACAGTTTATGTCATATATCAATGGAGCTTTGTACAGGTATACTTTAAAACGAAGAAAAATACTGTAAAAGATTAACAATACAATATAATTTAAATTACATTAAACGTTACAAAGAACACCGGCATATTATATGCTTTGCTATTAAAAGAAATACAACAGGCAAACGCATTACCACGCACATCTCGATTCAGCGGGAGTATAAATTTTTGGATTTCTCCTGAAAACAAACAACAACGAATGTGTCGTTTCTGTTGTTATTGTATCTTACAGTAGGAACGACACAAAACGAGAACGCAACACTTATGATGGATATCATGTATTCTAGTGCGTTTAATCAGTGCTTCAATCTTATGTATAAACCGAGCGTGGTGGGTGAACGGTTAACGTTCTGAACTCGCAATTGGGAGGACGCGGGTTCGAATCCCCGTCCGGGCATCCAGATTTGGGTTTTCCATGGTTTCCCCAAATCACTCCAGGCGAATGCCTGTATGCTTCCTTCAAAAAGGCCATGGCCGAATTCCTTCCCGTTCCTTGTCCCCAGTCCCATCCCACCTGTAATGACCTTAGCCATCTACGGGGCGTAAAATAAATAAATAAATAAAACCCTTATGTATAAAAATATTGAAATGTAACACTGCTAGAGTTTACCATAATTTCAGAAACACGTAACGTTTAATTTACAACTTAAGAAGTCAGTTCCCGGTTTAGAAGACGCTGGCGAAACAATCGAGCTGCTCTCCGGTTCCTCGTGAAGACAAACAAATGAGCTGGGAGGGTGCGCGCGGCTGACACTGTTGACGGATGAGCGAGCGGCCGCCTCGCGTGATCGAGCTATCGATTATCGCTCTCGCGCATTCCTCCGCCCCCGCCTCGCATACATTAGCCGTGCGGGGGTCATTACGGGGGTCCGCCAGATGGGCAGCCGATAATGCCGGCCAGTCGGCCTCTTCGTTAGTTAACAGCTCCGAGACTTCGTGGACGTCCTGTTCTCTGACCCCCGGATCAGCGAGCGAGGCACGGCTGCGGATGAAATTCGAGGGAGATTAGACGCAACAGCCTCGCTATTACCAGGGGCAGCCGAGTTCACCAACCAGCTGCAGTCGAATTGGGAAATCACGTCGTCAGCTAATAGAGAAAACAACGCCTCAGCGTTGTTACAAAATTTCCAACCTGAGAAAATGTAGATAAATTTTGTTTTCAAGTAGACAGTCTGAAACATTAAATAGGAAAAGTGGATGATAGTAAACACCCAGCTATTTGTGTAAATGCGCTGTGCCACGCAAGAAGCATTGTCGGTTTCATTTCAGATCCAGTTTCTAAGGTATAAAAGATTTTCACAAATATTTCACCAAAAAAAAAAAAAATTATAACACATGTTATTCTGGTTGGGGGTAAGTAGAAACAGTAATTTTCTTCCCTTTCGTTATCAATGATTTTTCTTCTATCAATCTGTCGGCTGCTTTGATCGAATCCTCCACCTGTTCCTACCCTGGCCTAATGTCTCCAAATAAAAATATCCATTACAACATGCGTCCTATGCTATATGCGTCATATACAGCAATTTTCTTCTTCTTCTGTAATTTTCTTGTTGACAATTTCCTCAGACAGCATGTCTTAAAATTCGATCCACCATCCTCTCCCTCTCATCCTTTATTATACTCTTCCGCTAATTTCTTTCCTCCTTCATAATTTCCAAAATTTGTTTATTTCGTTTCTTTATCTGCTCCCTTCATGGGATCATAACGAAAAATTTGTAAATTTTAGTACCAAAACAAGGAAGTTAAATCAGTTTTTGATCGAATCTATGTTTTTTTTAAAATATATATAACGACTTAGATTGTTCTGCATTCGACGAGAAAAAACGATGCTTCGTTCAACAACGAACTGAAAATCCGTACATATATATAACATTATCAGTTCTGAAGATATTTGATGTGCTGGTAACCATAATAGTATATTTTCTCATCTCACTGCTCAACGGCTGGGTCTCACATCAAAAACTGTGAAGATGACTGGAATTATGGACAGAGAATACAGAATAATTTGCATCCCTAGCTTAGGATAGAAATGTTTCTGACAGAGTACTACTTTTCTCTTAGAGCTGAGCATCGATATTCGTGCCTGCTCCACGCTTTGAAATAAGCCCGGAACTATTTTTCTAGAACAGCAACTAGGTGAACTTAAATAAAAAGCCGTAAAAATGACTGGAATTATGAACTGAAGAGGGTCGAGATGATAATAATGAGCTTTTAATTCTGTGCAGACAAATAAGTTTCTTCAGACATTCTGAAAATTTACTTTTCATGACTAATTAGAATAATTTGCATTTCTGACAGAGAAGTACTTTTCCTGAAGAGTTGAGCTCCGATATTAACGCCGGCTCCACATTTTCAAGCAAGTCTGGAACTATTTTTCTAGAATAGATACTTGGCCAACTTAAATTTCATATTTCATATCTTACTTTTAGTTCAAGAGATTGTAATGATAGAGATATGTGTATGATAGTTAGCAGGAATAGGTTCGGGGATTAGACTTATAAAAAATCTAAAAAATTCCGTTATTTGAAGGGGCTTGGAAGAGCCTCCTATGTAGGCAAGTGGTTTTTGCAGAATCGTGAGAATTTGAATAATGGTTACACTTTAAAAGAATAATTATGTTTGGTTGGCGACTGCCACAGGAGCGAACGTTTCATCGCAAATTAAACATTCCTATACCCATTTCGGTCGTTTATATATGACCCTGCCATAGGCCTATGACGGGGTGGTATGCGGGTTTAATGTATTCGCCTTTGCGTTGTCGGTCATTCATCTCCCACCTGTAATTTATTGTCGCCGCCACACCTGACTTATTTTGCCGAAGGCCGCGCGCCCGCTGCGCTAATTAGCTTTTGAGTAGCGGGAACGACTTGCAAGGTGGCTTCATTAAAATTGCCTCAGGACACCTACACGGCACAGAGCGTTGAGTTATCTGCAGATCTCACAGCGTCAAGTCTTGCCCCAGCGACCGGAGATGGCTATATCCAGATTACATTCCCCTGCTTAACAGCTGCGAGGCGGCTCTGCAAAATATGGCGGAGAAATGTGTTTCGCTGTCTCAGTAACTACTGCGTTGTTTTGTTGAAGATGATTGCTCCTGATGTTTAATTGAAACGGTTCTCCCTTAGCATAGGTTACAAGGTGATATAATTTTCTCCCTCGTCGGTAACACTGTCGGGTATATCTTGTGACAATCTCAAGCTCCTACAATCATTTATTATTATTATTGTCATTATTAATCTTACTAGCTATTACCCGCCACTTCGTACGCGTGGAATTAGAATTTGATTGCAAGAATTGGATATACAAAGCTGAAAGTTACCTAAGATATGTCGGGAACGCCATCGATATACCATTCTACTGTCGAACCTGTCTCATAACTAAAACTGTTATTCATATCGGAAAAAAGTATCCTATTTCGTTCCTAAAGATACAAAGTATTTTCTTTCATCGGTATACACATATAGTCATCGGAACGTAAAAAAAAAGACGGAGACTTACTTTCGCATATATATAATACTATTAGTTTAGATTACACAAAAACTGTCTGTGGAACCAGTATACCCTGAATGAAGTAAACACTTAGGGTACTACTCTTTCGCCAAAGATTTTCCAGAACATGGTAACCTTACTACAAAATCCTAGGCTTGGCTCAAGCTATGAAAAACAATTCATAAAAACTTGTTTCCAGTGGGGTTTGAACTCGAAGCCACAGGGGCTTTTTCATAAGCAGCAAGCACCTTACCACTGCGCTACGCTACCATTGCTCAATATCGTTATGCATTTCCAAGACATATAGATATTATGCATTTGTCTTTCACAGTTCAGATAGTTTTCATAATTTAATGGCAATATATTCTTATCTATACAGAATATAGTATCCCATGTCCAACCTAATGTCAAATAGCATCTCCTTGTCAAATTTCATCAGGATTGGTTTCGCCGTTTAGCCCAAGAAACGTAACAAACAGACAGAGTTACTTTTGCATTTATAATATTAGTATATTAAATGCAATGTTCGTTTGTGTCTCCGCTATAGACTAAAAAGCTACAAGACCGATTTAGACGCGTTTTTTTTGCAAAATGGTCCGCGTTGTCAGGAGAAGGTTTAAAGTTGTTGAGATCGTCGATCTGACCAGTAGAAAGAAACAATCACCCACTCACAAGAAGATTTGGTTCAATCCGAACGCCAGGTGGTACAGCAAATCGTTTTTTATTTAAATGATACTGCTAAGTAAAACTAAATTCACAAAACAGACTTTTTTTAACTGCTTTACGTCTCTCAACAGCGAGGTCTTTAGAGACGGGAAAGGATGGGGGGCAAGGAATTCCACCATGGCCTTTTGAAGGAAGCATCCCGACATTTGCCTGGAGTGATTTGGGAAACCATGGAAAACCCAAATCTGGATGCCCGGATGGGGATTCGAACCGCCGTCCTCCCGAATGCGAGGCGAGAACGCTAACCGTTACACCGCCACTCTCGGTAAAACAGACTGTATCTATATATTTATGAAAGGCAATTTTCGTATGTTTGTCCGCTATACGTGCTAAATTTAAAAAAAAAATCATTCTGCAGTACATTTTGCTATAATATTATTGGATATAGGAAATGGGAAAAAAAATTTATGTGCTATTTTCGTAGGAAAATCAACGCATTTTTTTGTACACCTAGAGAACTGATATGAAATTTAGATCAATAAAACCGTAATTACAATTTATGTAATCCAAAACACCTAAAAATAACAATACATATGTAAATATCTAATTTTCACAGAAGTTAATATCAATGTTTCAGTTGTGTTCATTTAATCTATAGCGAAGTATTGGCGGGTCAGCTAGTATTTTATATTTCTTTCATTGATTATAAGTGTAATCCATAGTTGTATTAATATTTGTAAATTGATTTGTATTTCTGAAGAGTTCAACAAGCTGTAGATTGTACAGTCTTTGGGTTGCGTAAGTTTGTTATCGTTAGCTGGCATTGTTAGAATCTTTGACTTTGGCCAGCATCAGCTGAACTACCACAGTGCATGGTTGGCACCCCGTCTGTCAATAATTTAATTAATTATTCATTTAATTGCGATGGAGCACACGCTCTGGTGGCAATCCCTTGTCAACTAATTACCCACTATTATTTAATTTTTTAATTATCTTATATAATTTGAGTCTTAGATTTATCCTCCATCTACTTTTGCAATTTAGAAATTTTAATTTTAAATTTCTTCAGCGTTTTTGATAAATTATTTATCACTTCACTTGGTAATTTGTTCCAATCCCTAACACCCTTACCCACAAAAGAAAATTTCCCCACTCCCTTATATATGAAACGAGCGCCCGTTTGTGGTCATGGTCATCTTTCCCCTTGTATGTATGGCACGTGTTTGGGCTCCACAGTAAGGGAGCTGTAATATGAATTGTATTAGGAGCTTGTTAAAAAGAAGCAGTGGTGTTTAAATGTCGGTTTCAAGAAGCAGTGCTAAATAAATCATATGATATTTCTTTCGGAACCTTGATTATCATTTCTAAAACTAACAACAATAACTATCATTTTTTGGGCGGTTATAAACTACATTTATCAACTACATTTAACTAAAAGAAAATTGAGCTGCAGCTTGCATGTGTTCGAGATGTGATTGGGCCTTTCTCGTCCATAACACGCTGTTACCCCAATTGGTGTGGAAATGCTATTAATCTACGTGTGTCGTCTAGAGCTGTCTGGTGATTATCGGCAGCTAATTAATCCACACTAACCGAATGGTCTTCATTTACTTGTTATGTGGGAGTCTTTACACGATAGCAGCACAGTCGTGTCTATCGGCGGGGCGGTAATCTGTACCCGGCGAAGAGAGTCCAATGAATCGCGGGGCTTCTTTTTGCGGTAATAGTGCAGTGATCGAGTGGTACAACGTGGTCGCTGAATAGCGGACGTGTTCGGCTGAAAACGGCAATGTTCGTGCCGAAATGGTTGAAAAAGTATTATCTACGGTCGCACATTTATGTAGACACGTCTGGCGGAAATAAATCAGCGTTGCACGAGTTGGCGGGGAGCTGACCTCGAATAAATTGTCCCCGCACGGTCCGCAGTGAATCACGTCCCAGGTATCCTGTTCCTACAGAT
Organism: Vandiemenella viatica; assembly: GCA_031002005.1. Classification (NCBI taxonomy): domain Eukaryota; kingdom Metazoa; phylum Arthropoda; class Insecta; order Orthoptera; family Morabidae; genus Vandiemenella; species Vandiemenella viatica. The sequence continues at coordinate 266,512,122 of JARYHS010011408.1, read as the reverse complement.
TTCAATCACGCACGTCCCCTCCTCAGAGTTCAGCTCCGTTCAACACCCGGCCGGCCCGCAAACTGAGATACCAATCTCGACGGCTTTAATCAGAATGGTCTCAATTATCAGTCTAATTAATCTGGTGGAATTAAGAATCTCTTCTGACACGCTATACCTCCCTGTAATGTATGCGGGAGGGGAATTACGGCTTTGAACTCTCAATGCGGTATTTAGGAGCAATTTACGCGGGGTATGTGTCGGGTGTACCAGTCGAGTTGATAATTTGAAGTTTAATAGTGACAACCGAGAGCCTTAAAATAGCTCGCAATAGATTAACGCGATAAATCATTCGAAGATGACGCACTACAGGATACGCAGCTGCTTTGTGCTAACTGCTTGGGAACAATCCACGCAGCCACCTTGCTATTAAACCCACGCGCTATTGTTCTGGAACAATTGTTCTGTGTTAAAATGCTGCGAAGCGTTTCAGTGAGCTTGCTGAAATTCTGCATTTTATAACTCTCTGTCTTCGGAAATCAAACCAACACTTAGTACATCTAAATTTTACAAATCTGGCTGTAGGCCATCTTCCGCAGTTGTTGGTTAATAGGTTATAAATCAAAATTCCGTCTGGAAACAACTGTTGATGTTAATGTTATTTTATTCCCATACGCGTTTCGCCCTTATGGTGTGGGGCATCGTCAGTGACTGTGAATTTGTTTTACATGTGTTTCATTACATTTGACAAAAGAATTATAAATTATTATATACATATTTACATATCATCACCCTAGCTGTAAGTATAATGTAAATATGTATCTAATAATTTCTAATGCTTTTGTCAAATTTAATGAAACACATGTAAAACAAATTCACAGCCACTGACGATGCCCCACACCATAAGGGCGAAACGCGTATGGGAATAAAGTAACATTAACATCAACAGTTGTTTCCAAACGGAATTTTGATTTATAATCTAAATTTTAAATTACAGATTGTTTTCATGTAAGTTGCGAAAAAGTAACAGAATAAAATTCACAAAAGGGTTTGTGGTTTGGCAAATTTTGTTTGCCCACAGGTATTGTGATCAATATTAAGTAGGTGGATATTTTTTTTTTCGTTTGCTTATGGCTTTAAGCCTCGTCGACGTCCAGGTCATTAGAGGTAGGAAAAGACTGGGGGCAAGGAACGGGAAGAAATTCGGCCATGGCCATTTCAAGGAATCATCTCAGCATTCGGCTGAAATAATTTCGGGAAACCACGGAAAACTAAAACTGAAATCTGGATAGGCGGACGGGGATTCGAAGCTGCGTCCTCTTTGAACGCGAGGCCAGAGCGATACCACTTACCCACCACACCCTGCAACTGGGAATTTGTACCAGTCAGAAGGCACCATTTAGGGAAGAACTTCCTAAGCAAGAGACGGTATTTTCATTTACAAATCTTTATCAAACAACTGCGGAAGAATGGCCAATCTTTTTTTAAAATCATTATCATAATTTTTTTTACTACATGTTTAATATGTACAATGGTTTCTTTAGCACATTGAACTACCACAAAACAATCATTTCAAAAGAAGTATAAAATAATTATACCATTTAAGATTTTTAAAAGTTTTTTTAGATTTTTTTTTAAAAAAAGATCATTGTTTTAGATGACTCAAATATCTTTGTGTAAATTTAAAAAAAAAAAAAGGTTCAGAAATGGCATGGAATAAATTGAAAAAAGTCACATGTTTCTAAAAAATAAATATTTCGAAAATGGTGATACTTTTACTAAAATAAATTTTGTCATATAGTAGAAAATAATGTGACCTATCTGCGGTTTTTTTTTTTTTTTTTTTTTTAATGGCATTTGGCCATGTCAGCCATACAGCCAGCTCAACGTGTGTGTTTCTCTTACAATGCATACATTTCATTTCAGTATGAATATTTTCCATCTTCTGTAAGGACGTCACAAGACGAACACAACATTTAATTAAAATCACCCATGCCTTCGGCCGGACTCGAACGGGCGACCACTGCAACGCGAAGCAGGCACGCTACCCCTACGCTGCCGGGGTCGGCCTATCTGCGGTTCGCAGTATTATCCTTTCATTCGTGGACACCTTGTATGTTGATGCTAAACGTGTATATGTTGATTTCTCCAACTCTTTAAAAATTGTGTGATATTACTTAAGTACTAGTAGAGATGGCACAGGACGTTCACAGAACTGAATTGTAAACGCTACTGCCCTAGACGGGACTCAAACTGGCGTCCCCTAGCAATAGGAGGCCCATACGGCTCAGTTTACACTGCCAGTCGTAATGGCCGGGAGACAACAAATACGGAACACGGGACGCTGTGAGCCACCAAATTAATATCAAACGGGAAATGTTAGAAAAATCGGTTACACGGATGCCGGCGCACCCCGGAGATCCTCCGGTGAGCCTGACAAAAAGCTCTGCTGCCTGTATACACACACACACACACACACACACACACACACACACAGGTGTCCCGCAGGAAGAGAATGTCGCAGGTAGAGTCGGGATAAATAGCGCCCGCCGACGCCGCTCTGTTCGGGAATTACAAGCCGAGTAATTAAAGTGCTTTATAGCGTGACGTATACCGGTAATAAGTGGTATTCCGGGTGAGGGGGGTGGCTCGGATATTCCGTGTGAGCAAGAACTTTATAGCCGGCCGCTGGGGAACATTCTATCAGGTGATATACACAGCACGGGGGCCACTTATAGTCGGGATATATGTGACTAATTTACATTTGTAAGCGCTGACTTATCGCCGTTTATGATGTATCTCGCCTCTAACGCAGCAAAGCCCCGGTTCCTCCCCGACAAGCGTATTATATAGCTTAATATACTGCGTACCCGGAGAGAGCACGGAATCCGTTTTTCTGTTCACTGACGGGAGGGCTATTGTCGATGACTTGCCTCTCTCCTGGACTTAGAATACGATGCCTGTGTCTGGTGATCAGCAAACAGGAATATTTACCGCTCATTGATTCAGACAAAGAACTGATTCACTGCAATCCATAAATAATGTGTTTAGCATTGTGCCAGTACAGAACTGCATGAAAGAAATTACGCTGATTTTTTATATTAAAAACCAAAGATGAATAAACAAAACGATTAAATCTGTTGATGACGTATAGAGACTAATTTAATCATACGCACATCAACACAATCATTTTTGACAATAAATAAAACTAGTCCTGACTTTTGTCCAGGTCTTGGATAGGTAGTGATGCGAACAGTACATTCAGCAATACAGAGATTTTTGCATCTGGAACGTTATTCACTGGTCATTTTGATCAGATGATACTTCTTTAAGCAAGCGAAGACACCACAGTTTATTTAAAAAAATCTTTTTTTAGCCAGCAAAAGATGCACACCCTGAAGTCGATACCAAGAATTACGCGCCTCGTTTCAGGGACTCCATTTCAAACAAGGTGCTTCCTTCATGTACAGAACGATATTAATATATTCTGCCAGCACAAAGTGTTAACTAGTCTAACCGTTAAGTGTGGGGGTCAGAAATCTTTCGAAATTACAATCTAGTTTACATGGTGACTATGGTATACGGTCCGTCCGATGAAAGAAACGTTGTTTCTCTATAAATTGTCATTCAGCAAATGAAGTAGGCCTTATATGTGTGCCAAAAAGTACCAGCAAAATGTGGAGGAAATTAAGCCGACTTAAATTAGTTTCCAAAATCGTGACCTTCAGTTGCTGCAAGCAAGTTTACTGATACGCCATTCACCACTTGCAATTGTTGGAAGAGTTGGTTGGATCATCTACTCAGTGAGTCTTTCACTGAAATTTTGCATTATTTCCGAAAAGAGTGACGCAGAAAGAATCGGTGTTTAAATACAGGATTCTGATGTCATTACTATTGACAAGAATTCTTCTCGGGTATTCTGCCGAATAGGTTCTTCTGTCCATAACGTTTCGGCAGCAACCTCCGCTGGCTTCATCAGGTGAGATGTCAAAGCGAAGTCACTGCGACGACACAGCACCGTCGCTTCTGGACAGAAGAACTTATCCGGCAGAATACCCGAGAAGAATTCCTGTCAGCAGTACGCAGGGAAAAACTTAATTTCAATAATTACTGTTAATTTCAGTTTTATGTTTTACTAGGTGGCTTGTGCAAAAATTTTCCGAATGATATGCGGTGAACAACGAGGTTGGTGGATTTTAGTAGGATGGCAGAAGTACCGGTTCATTCGTAGCTATTGTTTATTTGCCAGATACGCGGTCAATCACTTTCAACAATTAGAAATGATGAAATATTTCTAAAAAATTCGCATAGCTCCTTAAACACGCACAGTTTATCAATATCTCTATGATTTGTGGTCCTGTTATCTAGCGGTATGCGATCTCTCCTTATCGAAGACAGGGATGCCTTGCAGATTGACTCTTGCATACCCGTTAGTTGGATTGTTCATAATTTTGCCATCTACGGGTCGCATTTTGAAAAATTCCATTCTTAATCAATGATGTTAAAAAAGATAACTTAATTTGAAAAAATCCTTTTAGAAATAATATATACGATTTTTGAGCAATAAACAGCTCTGAATCTGACCATTCCGTTTCCCAAGAGAACGGAGAAAAGTCCTTTCAAATCTGCTTTCGTGATGGAATCATCTGAATGATGCTAAACGAAGATGGGTTGTTTCAGTTGCAGAGCAATGTAAAACCAAACTACATACCAGAAACGGTATATATAAAACGTTAATATTACTTGATTAAAAATGAAATGATGTTTACTGCTTGGAAGTTAGCATCAGGATGAAAACCAGCAGAGGTATTTTTCGTTTATTTGAACTCTCACCCCAGCCACAGTGATGACAAAAGAATGACTTCCACAACATTTGGCAATTCACCGATAAGATGGCAATAATCACAAAGATAATAGAGAAGAATTTCTACGGTAAGGGGGCGTCCATAAACTATGTAACTCCATTTTGGTCTTCTGTGAACCTCCACTCCTCGCCACGTAGCCCGACGTGGCTTTTGCCTTTTCCCCACTAGCCCCCCTCTCCGCGTGGCATGTTGTTTCATTCCCAATTGAATCCAAAAACATTTTGTACGGTTTTCTCTTGTCAAGCTATCGTAAATTACATACGGAGATAATTAAATGACGGTATTAGATATCCATATGCTGTTCTGTATTCTGAACATTATTTTAACGGTGACAAATAATATAAATTAAAAACTTCGTGGCTTGGCTAGGAACCTTCCTCCCCCCTCCCCCCGACGTAGCCCATCGTAGCTTGCCAGCCAACCTCTCCCCCCCCCCTTTCCCCCCCTCTAGAATGAGTCACGTAGTTTATGGACGCTCCCTAACAACAGTTTCTGTCAAGCTGAAAGCTCCTAGCCCGACACTAGCTACTAAATTCAGTTCTCAAATCTCTTAACTAACAGACAACTATAAATGATTGGGTATTCTGAAAAAGATTGGAATATGTACGACTAGAAACGAGATTGACCACATTCTTTGAAACGTGTCCAAATCATAATGTTGTATCGTCAGTAGACTCTGGAATGTCGTGGTGTAAGATCAGAGGTGCGCGGAGCAAGCAACAGGTGCCCGGCTCAGCAGGTGCCCCACTCAGCGACGAAAGCTGACGCTGCACATTCGGTATCGCCAGTTGGGAAAAAGGAAGAGCGGCGTTGTTGGTGGGCATAATCTGCAGCTCGCGGGACGAGCATCTGTCGCTGGGAGCGTCTCCAGCCAGCGGGGAGCCCGTCAGCGCAACGCCGCGCCGTCGCGTCGGTTCACAGACTAGCGTTTCTTATAAACCACCACAGCTGGGCAGAAAATTAACGAAGTTAACAATGCAAAAATTTAACTTTTAAGTTGACATAATATATCCTTAACGTCCTTCTTAACTTCCGTTCAATCGAACTTCCGTTAACTTTAGTCCGTCATCATTTTGTTTGTTTGAATTGTGCGCCACGGAACTCTGGTACGTTCGGCGCGTCGAATAGCGAACGAATTAGGTAACGCGAGTGCGAGTGTGAGTAGGTACGCTAGAGTTGTGGAGTGTTTGTATTTCACACCTGCACTATTCGATTCAAATTCGATCGCTGATTGATTCTGATATTTTTATAACCTAACGTTTTTACTACGAGTAATACAATGCCGCTTTTTAGTACGTGTTGTTTGGAGTTTGTTACTGAAATAAATTAAAGTGACGTTCGTTACATGATTGCAACATGGAAACTGAAGATCTATAATCTGTTTGTGAAAGCAACAATGCTACCAATAGCAATAAGAAGATTAAAAACCATAGGTCACATTTATGCAATTATAATGAAGAGGTTAGCATAGGATAGGAAGGGATGGAGGATTGCATCAAACCAGTCGAAAGACTGACGACAAAAAAAAAAAAAAAAAAAAAAATTAAATCAAGATTGGGAGAACATTTGATTTATGAGTTCAAACCGTGTTTGCCTAAACTTTCTACACTCAAGACTCACGTTTTTAGCCTTAATAATCTTAAACAACACATGAAGAGGATAAATACATCCCAATATTTACAGTTTGAAGAAAACAGTAAAAGTAGGGTCCGCTCGTGGGAAAAAGAAAAACAATTCAAATCCTTCTCCAAATGTTTCTGGTGTAGATAGCAGCAGACGTGTGTGTGTGAGTTTTTTTTTCGTTCCCATCTTTATTGCATACCGACAGCGCCATATCTCTGGCTAGTGTGCGCCAATGCATTTAAACGTTTTCGTTGCCAACATGATTCCACTATATCTTGTAGAATCCAATACGTTTGAGAAGATGATTAAAATATCAAAACCCAGTAAAAACCCAATTTCCAGAGTAACATTAGGTATACTTATTATTGATGGTTAACTTTTAACGGATAACTGTAAGTTGTGTTAAAATTGCAAAGATGTAACGCTTTAACGATTATCGAATTTAACTTTTTAAGTAGCGGATTAACGAAGTTAACTTTTTGATTAACTGTGCCCAGCTCTGATATCCACACACCACTGTCGCGATGGTTTTACTGAATACACAGCTATATCCGAGTTTTCGCGAGATAACAAGAAAATAGTCGGCAGTTTACCAAACAACAGTTCTGAGAGATATCGGAATCAGCCCAGTATAGTAACAGCCGATCTTTTGGCATCTTTGGTGTGATAGATACTGTTTTACCAAAATGATTCGTACATCCTACTGTTAGCAATCACATTGCAAACTCTCAGTGAAAGTTTGCATGTAGTTTAAAAAGAGAGCACGTTATTCTTGACCGAGCGTGGTGGGTGAGCGGTTAACGCTCTGGCCTCGCATTCGGGAGGACGGCGTGGCGGTTCGAATCCCCATCCACAAATCACTCCAGGCGGACGCTGGGATGCTTCCTTCATAAGGTCATGGCCGAATTCCTCCCCGTTCCTTGTCCACAGTCCTTTCCCGGCTCTAATGACCTCGACAAGGCATAAAGCTATAAGAAAAAAAAAAAAAAGAAGTTATTCCTGAGAAACCAATTTTTGCTGTAGCGAGAGTGAGTTACAAGTAATACTTATTACGAATTTAAGGACGCGGCGAATGACATGCATTATACCAAGAAGGAAAAGCTTGGAAGTCATCATCCCCCTTTCCCTCCCGTGGTTTTGGCGCGGAGGGAGAGTACTGCTACACCAACCCCACGGTCGCAAAAATTAGCTAGGGGCGGTATCAAATCTGTGGAACCCTGTATATCCCGCCATAAGTCAGAGAAGTTGGAAGCAGCAGTAGGAATTCACGAAGTTGGCAATGCCCCTCTCTAAAAGAAACAAGACGGTCTTAGCTACCGCTAACCGAATGTTATTTAAGCCCTCCAAACACAATAGGGCCCTCGGTATTCATCCCTAGCTGTTACCGCCCGTCTTGGAACCCTGCTCTACATAAAGATGTAAGTCCATTAATTTTCCCTTTCTCTTTCTGTCTGTGCCAGGTGATCACTGTCACTACGTGATTAAGATCACTTGTTTAGTTGCATACGTGTCACAATTTACAAATGCTAGTGTGATTACTACGCACAAATAAACTGTTGAGATTAAGAACTGTTGGATACTGGATAATTTCTGTGTGATCTCTGTGTCAGATATGTTTAATATTAGAATAGAATAGATTTGAATTTGTGTGATTCATCCATCCACTTATTACTTCATTGCAATTGTTCCTGCCTCTTAACCTTGTAGTTAATAGGTGATTTTCATAAAGTGAATGAAAACAATCTCCAGAAAAGTGGTCCGATTGGTACAAATGAGCAAGAATTATTAAAGGAAGGTTACATAATGAATCCGAAACATTTTGAAACTCTTTTGGTGTAACTTGAGTGCATAAGTTTATGATGAATATTGCTTGTCGGTTACAGTTTCTTTTTATCTACTCGCTTTAAGGGTGAAATGAAATCAGTGAGTTGTACAAGAATTTCTTTCATTTTAGTCACTGTTATTTGGTCACCTCTCTGCTGATGCGAAAACAAATGTTATTCAATCCAGATGCTTCGATGGGCTCTCACAACGAAAATTTTACGATTTTGGTTTCTATAAACTGAAAACGCTGGAGAAATTAGGGCCACATTACTTTATGTATTGCTTGAAACTATTTCTTCCTGAATTGGGGCGTTAAGGATTGCCGACGACGAGGTGACTAGGACAAACAGATGGTTAGCTGTGTGAGAGAAGGAAATCCACCGTTGCTTTTACTAGAATGTCTGAAAAGTTCTCAGTTACAGACGGCGGTGCTTGAGCAATATTGAATTTCATGAAAATCTGACAATCGTTTGCTGCTACAAAGTTTTCCGTGACATTTTGTAAACTTATGTCTCGGTACTACCCTGTATAATAGATATCCAGAGATACAGTCTAGGCCTAGAAATTTTCAGACTGGGTGGTATATAACCATACGGCATTCGCCAGCACTGGTTTCGGAAAACCAGGCAAATTGGGACCTTGTATAGTTGGACGGTGTAAGGTGTCAAGGTCCCTTACAGTTTTTTTGGTGAATATGTTTGTTAAAATTCAATATTATTCTTGCTTTGTTGATTCAAATGTTTAAACGTTGTGTGTAAAATACGTGATAAAAGATACGTGAATATTTGAGTGCCGGAATATCTATGAACAGTGGCCGTCTAAGAGAATGAATATCTTTGGACTAAGAAGAATTAATTATGGCGAGAGGTTGTGTGAGAATGTAAGCTACAGAGATAATGTGGTGGTATAAAACGGAACGTAGAAGCCTGTTATTATGTAGTGTAATGTAAAGAAGTGTATTCTATTCCAACTGTTTAATAATATAATTGCTTTAGAGTGTTCTTAGATGATCCTGTTGTAATAGATATATTATTCTGTTCCGAACTTTGAAGCAATATAATGTGCCGACTTCTATATCTAGTATTTCTGCTTCACGACAGGCATATTATACATCAAGAAGAGCTACAGTAAAGTGCTCATACCAGCAAGAAAAAGCAGGTAAACTTACAACGGGGAGTCGAACCCGCGTCCTCCTCGAGCAGCGCTCTCACAACTCAAGGAAACTATTCTTCTTCTTCTTCTTTTTTTTTTGGTAACTGCTTTACGTCTCTCAACAGCGAGGTCTTTAGAGACGGGAAAGGATGGGGGCAAGGAATGGGAAGGAATTCGGCCATGGCCTTTTGAAGGAAGCATCCCGGCATTTACCTGGAGTGATTTGGGAAACCATGGAAAACCCAAATCTGGATGCCCGGACGGGGATTCGAACCGCCGTCCTCCCGAATGCGAGGCCACCACCACGCTCGGTGAAACTATTCCGGATACACATTGTTCGCTCTTGAGTCATAATTTCCACGAATAATACAGTATTTCTTATTGCCTTTAGTGTCACCGGAATTCAACTGTGCACTCATTTAAAAAAGTTAGTGGACGTATACATTTTTTTTGGAAAATAGTACAATAGTGTATCAATCTATAGCTGCTGTGTTGCGGGGGACAAAAAGAACTGAAGATTTTGATAGTCAAGGTGATGCAATTCCACTGTGGTACGTGCCAAGTACGTCCAATCGCTACCTCTTTTTGTGAGGTGTGCAGCGCGATAGGTCTGCAGGCGGACGGTAGCGGCGCCACCGTCGCGTCGCTCCGGTCCGGTCTCACGGCAGCGCTGCACGTGGGAGCGAACCAACACAGAGGAAATTAGAAGCGAGGAATAAAAAGTGGCGCTTCCAATTTCGCGGGCCGCTAGTTCGGCCATTACTAGAGTGGCGTCCAGGGCGTGCCCGCTAACGCGGACCACAATGGACCGCGGCATCTTCATCCGTCATGCACGCACCGCGGTCTGCTCGCTCGCTCGCTGGCTTCTTCACGCGGTTTCTTTTTTTTCCTCTTCCCCCGGCTCGATGAGGTATTGAGATATTACGTGATCTCCTGCGCTTCGAGCATGCGCTCGAGTTGGTTCTTTAGATGGGCACAATGTGATACTCCCGGTGGATCGTGTGATCTGCCGAAATGAGTTCTTATCAGGAACGGGGGAGTGTAGAGGAGATGTTGTCTTTTACAGAAGGCGTTCGGCAAATGTGCGAGGCGTAGATGTATCTTGGACCGTTCAAAATCGCGTGGCTGCACTCGTGAGCAGTACAGTGAACATGGAGCTGGAAATAAGAAGCAGACAGAAATGCGATGAATGCAAGTGATGTTCAGACTGAGGTAGATGACCTCCTATAGTTGGAAATATATAGCTCCAGATAACTATTTAATATTAAAAATATAATTACATTTATACATAGACAGGAATTCTTCACGGGTCTTCTGCCGGATAAGTTCTTTTAAACACGACGTTTCGGTGCCGAACCGTCGCGGCAGCTACTTCGCGATGACAGCTCACCAGATGAAGGCAGCGGAGGTGGCTGCCGAAACGTCGTGTTTAAAAGAACTTATCCGGCAGAAGACCCGTGAAGAATTCCTGTCTACCATACGCCGGGAAAAACTTAATTGTCACATCACATTTATACATAATTTTCACTGATGTTCAAGAGAATAAATTCTACGCAACGTTTCAACAATTTCCTTCGCTATATTAATCAGGCCATTGTGCGTTGATTTATGACAGTTGATTTGAAATACTTCGTCCACCAACCTATTTGAGCCGGAATGACAGGAAAGACAAGATTAGAGAAATAAGGTGCCGCAATGATTCTTACATGAATTCTTTTTTACCTCGTACCATTAGAGATTAGAATGCAAAACAAAGAGATTAGCTTTGGTGCTGAGTACCCTCTGCCACACCCAATTTTGTGAATTGCAGAGTATATATGTAGATGTCCTAAATTATAACAGATTTCTATTCAGTGTACTAATTCACCTGCTGAAGACAGCGAAGGAAACTGTAGAAGCGTTTCACCAGTAGAATTTATGCAGTGTAACACCAGTAAAAACTACACAGAAGCAGAATGCCGAGATAGACTCTAAAATAACATTTAGTAAAAAGTGTAGTAACAGATAAAAAAAATAAAGAGATGTTCCGTCTAAAAAAAAATGTTCAATAAAACAACAGAATAACCATCGCCAACATTACGGCCCTCAAATTTTCCTAAAGTACGAAGTTATTTTAGACTGAAAGTTACTAACAATAATTTTACCATCAAATTTTAATTCAAAAAATAATTAAGAATTTTATGAAAATACTATTAACAGAATTTATCTCATTTAAATCAACGCTTTGGGGTTTCAATGACACACCTACAGCAAAATAAATTTAGAATTTCAGAACGTTGTTCTTCCTAGAAACATAACTTATGCTGGAAACGTAACATTAGGGAGTATCATTCAGAACAAAACGGATTTAAATTACTCCCACGTGCTTTACATTTCGATCTTCCGTGGTTCCAGAAAACTTTTCAGGTGGAATATTATTTAGTGTAAAACACGACTGATTCTTTCCATTCCCCTCAAATAAGCTTTAAGTTCCAGCTCCAATTACTCCTCCACCAACGATTTATACCGCTCAAAACTATTTTCAGAACATTTTCCATTATTTCCACTCTGTTTTGAAAACTGTTCGTAATGTAGGGGACCAGTTATGAAGGCGACTACTTGTTTCCTGGAACAAGAAGTTCTGTCAAGGAAACAGTAATATCTCTGACTCTGTTGTACTCAGCACTTATTTTTAGGTTGCTACCTGTTGCAAGAGCAATTTTAATGGGGTGCGAGACTATCCTGGCGAGCATTCAGCAGTTGTTCTACCATAGACAGTTAAGATGCTAGCATCTTCTGTTTTGCTGGAGTAAGGACGTGTTAGTCAATAATTTGATTATGTTTTTGAACTGACATAACACTGAGCTTATTCCACCCGTGGAAACTGTGTCAAGAATAATACAGGCTATAATTACGAGGCTATCGCAGGGCACTCTTAGTTCTTCATCTCCTTTTTTGAAGCAAACACTCACTTCATATTGACAGGAAAATGTCTCTAGCTCTTCCGAAGTAAGTACCAGACACAGCATGAAGAGCAGCTGATCTTAGAATGATACGCTGAACAGCAGTAATTTGTTAATCCTAACTATAGCATCACAATATTCGTCTATCGCGCTTTCCCACAGAGAAGAGAATAAACACACGAAAGTCCTGAGGGCTTTAGTACTTACAACGTATTTTTGTGGCGCTGAAGCATGGGTTATCAAGGCAGACGACTGTAAAAGAATAATCACTGCGGCTATTGGACATTCAGGATGATAATGAGAATATAGTGGATGGATGGCAACCAACAGTGCTGCCAGTCATATCCGTAGAAGGCCGCTAAACTTTCCGTAGATTGGGTACAAAAATCAGGAAACTTGCAAACTGAAAGACTTAAACAGTAATTATTGAAAAGATAGTCAAAATTAAGATTACTTTCTATTTCCAGGTCCTTAAAATTTGAAATACAAAATAATACTCTACATTGAAAACAAAAAATATCTCTGAACATGTTTTATGCTTCTGCGGGGCCTACTCCTTGGTTTTTTTTTTTTTACCATACATTTTCTTTGTTGACATTAAATTTAGCATATCTTCTGTAACAGGAAATGTTACAAAATGAGACCCCTTTCATTCTCGGATACTGGTTATGCTTTGTAAGCCGTACCATCGAGCGTGTCACCGTGCATAAAGAGTGCGCCGATAGTTCTATATCTATAAAATCCATAATCAAAATACGAGCTTTATTTCATCGCTGGTTCACACGAGCGGTTGCAAGGAAACGATTCACTATTATTGACAATTCTGTAATGCATTAACACTGTACGCTCAAAGTATAACAAAACACCAATATAGGGAAAAATCAACAAATAGTAAAACATAGCAAAAATCCGTAGATATTTTAACAAAATCGGAAAATCCTAAATTTGTATAAAAATCCGTAGAATTGGCAGCCCTGGCAACAAATATCTTAATTCTGGAAGAAGTGAAAGTGAAATAGAAGCTATTAATCATATACTAGCAGCAAATTCAGTAGCTTTTTGGAAATAATGTTCAGCTAGAAGAAGATAATCTGGAAAAAAATAACCATTCAGAGAAAAGTCGATCGGTATCTTTCTTTTTTATAGCTTTACATCTCGTAAACGTCGACGTCACTAGAGGAGAGAAAGGATTGGGAACAAGGAAAGGGTAGGAATTCGGCCATGGCCTTTTGAAGGAAGCATCCCGGCATTTGTGGAAACCATGGAAAACCCAAATCTGGATGCTCGAACGGGGATTCGAACCGGCGTCCTCCTCGCCCACGACGCTCGGTGGATCGATATCAATCGTCTGGAAGATGTCTAAGGTGGCCAGATTTAGGAGGATACTAACCAGACAGTATCTTGTCTGACCAGGCAAAAAGTAGATTGGAGCCGGCGTGGACACATTGGGGAATGTGTCACTTGATGGTTTACGGGGTTTCAACTCTGAAAGGCGGAATACGTATAACAGAAGACGCCTCTTTGTCAGCTACAGGACTCGGTCCTCCAGGTTATGTAATTCCTCGTTCGCTCTTATCTCGGAAACTACAAGAACCACTGAGCAGTTGCAGGAGTTGGCTACCCTAATGAGTATTGTTCGTCCGAGAGCTCGCTACTTGGAGGCGTGCGTGCCGCTGCTCGGGTGCGTGCACTGCAACCTGTGATTACAACCTGTGCCGGACTGCGTAATAATACCACACTTTGCTTACGAAATGAAACGGCGCCGCACTAATTGCTGATTACCCTCCACTCGGCGCGTCTCGATGCAAATGACGTTTTTATTCGTACCCAGGTCGTGGGTAAAAACGTACGTCGGGAGCGATTCTCAGTAAGTTTAATTTTCTCCGAATTTCCTGACGGACGGGATGTGGTATATAAAAATTACGTAGATGTGTTGACACAATAGCAATTTCTTGATGCTATCAGTCTTCGTCTTGAATTTCTGGAAAGCTTTTACATCCGACTGCATGGTAAGGCTGACTACCAGACAAAAATATCATGATTACGTACTCTTTTTTCGACAAAAACAGTTTAGATGGAAGTAAAGCAATAGTTTGTTTTCTTATGGTCAGCTGCAACTTACTGTGTTGATTCTGTGTAAAGCAAGATTTTTTTTTTTTACTTCTCTCCTCCTTTCAAGTGGATTTGCTGGGCGATCAGAAGTTATGTTTTTGTCTTTACTGTTACATTTATTTGTTTTACTGGAGCAAATGATCGAAAGTGGTAAATTTCTTTATTTTGTGGGTAATTTATTCACACGAAGTCGTACATGCAAGTAAATCTATACGGTCACGCAAATTATTTAACACCATACAGAAATAAGTTGCTGACGTCTACAGCATTTTCTAATAGTATCAAATTATTAGTGATAAACTTATACCATAATGGAAGTAAAAAAAAAATGAAAATATGTTGCAACCTCGTAATTTCTATCTTGTTATAATTGAAAATTGCTTTCAATCTCTGTCCTCTTATTTTTGCACTTAAACGTTTTCTTTATATTTTGTCCCTGGCGACTACAAATATCTACTGGAGCAGAAATTGTAAAAAAAAAAAAAAAAAAAAAAAAAAAAAAAAAAAAAAAAGAAGATCTAGAATACCTTTTGTGGCAAGGTGGTAGCGTTCACCCACTACGTGACGTTTCTAAATGTTTATATTTCCATTTCTATTCCAGTGAATTTTATACTGTACAATAACTCCAAATAATCAATTGCCATGAAAATATAGCTTTTCACTCGATGATTCAGAAAGATTATAAGATATGGACCGATTAATATCTCTTTTATGTTTGTTATTTTCATTTGTTGTTTATCTGCATAAGCGGAAATACTCGTCTACAATCAGAGTTCATTACTGACAGAAGCCCAGATATTGCCTCTGGTTGGAAGATCTCCAACGCAAATGTGTAGTTACTTCTATTAGTGACCGTAACTACCATTTTTGACCTTTACGAGTAAAAGGCTAATCCGCAATAACTTTATTCTATTTGACATACCTAACAAAAATCGCACTTGCGATTTCTCGTTTTATATAACAATAAAACACTGCCAACACATCTTCCCTAACCTATTCATAAATTCTAGTACGAGTAAAAACCTCAAAAATGAACTTTCCTGGATAACTGTCAACAATTTTCCATTTACAGCGATAAATGGACTTAAGGGTTTGTAAGCAACACCCACTCACATATATAATTACGAAGTCTTTCTCGGCGTTGAGAATTCAAATAATGCTCTCGGGTGACTAGCCGAGTTATAGAAGTGTTATAATAAGCACACAATATTTCGGCGCACTGATTCGTCGGCGCCATCTTCTGGTGATGAATCAGTGCGCCGAAATATTGTGTGCTTATTATAACACTTCTATAACTCGGCTAGTCACCCGAGAGCATTATTTGAACCCACTCACATAGATACCTGTTACTCTCTACTTGTCCGCTCAAGGCTCCGTCATATCTGTCCGACGCCTCTGTTTCAAAAACTTGCTCTTTCGTTACTCATATCCTTCTGGCTTCTTTTATTACGATAGCTGATTGTTTCCTTCATCATTTCCAACCTAAGAAGTGCTGCATGTAACTAACTTCGGTGGATTAAACATGTACTAAGGTCAGGTGAGAGACGATCATATGGAAGGTAGCGCACAGTTAGATATTTCAGTAAATATTATGATTGCATGAGAAGAAGAATCTGTTCTGTTTCCGTTGTCCGACTGGGTGGCTACTTGTCGCTATGCCTTCAACGTAAGTAGCGATGATCGTAGCTCGTGGAGAAAACGCTTACTGAAGTCTCGGGTTCGCGTCCAACCGAATTGGAATGTCGACCGACCTGTGCAGGTAGGGCGACAAAAAACAGGTCCCGGGGCGAGTGGCCCGCCGTTTGTCAAGGTGGAGGAAGATAAGAAGGAGCACTGCGCCAGGAATCTGAGGAATGGGCTCTTAATTGGAGGTGCCGCCTCACTATGACTTTGCTCCCCAAAATTATTTGCCACTCGGCTTCTATCTCTCGTCCCGATTTAGGGGAGCATTCAGCTCTACAGTCATAAATATTCCGCAATAAGTAATGCTGAAATGTCTCGCTAAAATGCTCTTCATTTTCACCGCTTTTAAAAGCATAACAGATGGAACATGTGTTCGCTACTTCGTTGGCGAATAATTTCTAAGAAGCAAAGATAGTATCTGCACAGAGCAACGAACCCGGATTTTTGCCGAAGAAGGTTTTAACGATGTCCTCCACAATGTCCTTTTTTCGCTGTGTTGGATGAAACAGTATACCTAAAGAATTAGTTTCGAGAAAGAAAATGTTGACAGAACTTCAGATAATGCTTGGGATAGTGTCTGATAATTAACATTATCATGAATACGGCCCCCATTATATCTTATTATTTGATAACAAATTTCCAGAAATTCTAATAGATCTACGTTAGTTGATTTACGTTAGTTATCGCAACCTTTTACAGCAGTTACATACTGAATGTTTTTTCCCTTATGTCATCACTTGGTATAGTCGCATGATGTATTTTTTTCTTTGCTAATTTCTTTCTCCCTGAATACAAATCAAAACTTATGATTTAAAAAAAAAAATGGATTCTGCCTTATAACCATGCTGCCTCCTCTGCGTTTCTTAATGTTTATCTTAACCTATAGTAATCTATTTAAGCGTAGTTACTGATCACCAATGCAGGCAGGGACAGTGCAGATGTAAACAATAGACTCGAACCGGTGCTTTCGTCTTCAAGCATCCAGTACGTGTTTAATCTGTCCATGTCGTTTTCAACTTCTTCCTAAAGCCTTATATTTCAAATACCGTATTCTCACATTTTTTCGTCTCCCTAGTGTGCAACATTCGATTCCATAGGCCACAGATGATGGTAATTAACTTACATATTAGTTTTCATCCTTCGCAATTTTTTTTTTTTTTGAAGCAACATATCTAGATTTGACTCCACACACACACACACAAAAAAAAAAAAAAAACTGTAGAAAATATGGTGGCCTTTATTTACTTTGACATGACATATTCCTACAAAATCCTGTAGCCAGCTACTAGGTTTAAACAGGATAAAATTTTCTCAGGAAATTTTAACCAAAATTTACGCTACTTATCCCTGAACTTGAAATAAGAAGAAATAACGAGAAATAAATTAATGTTGAATGTGGCTTGAAAGCTGTAAGGAATAAATAACAATCCCGATTGATTGTTAAAAGTATTTATTAGAACTGTCGTGATGATACTTTAATAACTAAAGCAAGAAGGTTTCTGGCTAAGCAATATCGACATACGGACTGTGGAACACAGACTAATCTTTGTTCTACTTTTTCTCCTTTGCGGGACATAAATGACAATAATATTGTCAATACTAAGTTTATTCTTTTTACGGTTAGCCTAGGTGTAAGTTACGGATAGAATGTATGAAAATTATTTTTAGATATAACCGTCGAAATATTTAAAATGGCAAAAAATGTGTCAGGAAGGATCTGAGAAACTCTGCGTCTCGCATCGCCGCGTATTTCGCAGGTGTCAGTGCGAGAAACAATACGCGTCGGTCCCTTCGTTAATAGGCTCTGCCAAGGAAACGGAAGCCGCTTCCGAGTGTCGTTAACTGGGACTGGGGCAATGCCTAATGGTGGTGGGACGCACGGCTAAGTGTATGTAGATGAGCGTTATTTGTAAACATGGAAACGGCTGTTAAAGAGTCAATTTTCCGGGCCGCGTGTTAAAGTACAGCCCTGGCCCGAGCGGCGTACGCCCACGGCGGTCCTACCACGGCCCGGGATACGCCCCAACACGCGACGCACACGCGACAAACAGGTAGCGACCACATTAGGGGAGACTGTAAACACCCGCTTCTCGCCCGAGATCCCTGAGACGACGCAGGGTCAGCTGTTCAAAACCGGGCGGTTAGGCAATGGTTGAATCTCCAATTTCTCTACCACTCATATGATGTAAGAACATTCGACACTTTGACGGTAGGGGGAAAGCCAGGTTATGACATACCAACATCATCATTTGAAAATGTAATTAGTGGGCTTTTGATTTTGGACTGCGTGAATGCGAAAGTGATTTCGAATGTGATAACGGGGCTTCAGTGAGGTGTGCATATTGTTCTCTTCCACTTTGTTATAGCCACTTCATCGAAATACCGCATCTGCACTTTGAGAACTAATATACCTGTAAGCAATATCAGGTGTGTAGTACCTGCTGTATATGCATGTTTTTGCGCTATATTAAGTAGTCTAAGTAGAGAGTTTTTGGCACTGTTGATTGAAAATGTAATGATACACTGACGTCATTGAATTACTTATAATTTCCTCCAAATCGTATTGATATCTTGTTACTTTGTTTCTCTCTATTAAAATTTTACTTGAGGTACAATACAACGTTTTGCACGGAAATGACACACACCACTGTTTTGTTTATGATTGCTTGTTATTCTAAGCAAGTTTTCGTGAGGTTCCGAGCGTTCGAGGTCAAAGGAGTCTCTTGTTAGAATGACTACTACGATGCTTTGCTTGAATCGGAGTTTTTTTTTTTTTTTTGCTTATGGCTTTACGTCCCGCCGACTTCTAGATCATTAGAGGCGAGAATGGACTGGGGCAAGGAACGGAAAGGAATTCGGCCATGGCCTTCTGAAGGAAACATCCCAGCATTCACATGGAGTGATTTGGGGAAACCATGGAAAACCCAAATCTGGATGCCTGTATGGGGATTCGAACCCTCGTCCTGCCGAATGAGATCGGGCAATCAACCTAGTTTCAATTCTGTGTTAAGGAACTATATTGCCACTGGCCTGCTTTCACGAAACCACGGATATTATTTCTATAATTGTATAAGAAAAAAGCACTACTACATTAGTAGACTATTAGTACGCAGTAAATAATTAAGAAAGTCATTGAAAAATTGGTAAAAAGTGATACACGTAATGTCCCATCAGGATAGTAGAATATTTCATCAATGCAAAAAAAAAAAAAAAAGTTGATATCTCACTGAAACTCAAGTAGTATTTATCAGATTTACCAGAGTTTTCTTGTTCAGTTTCGAAATTGTACTATGTGTACATTATTATAATCTGTTTTTATGTGTTGGTTTTAAGATTCGGTGTTTATGTCATTTACTTCTGAACTTCTTCTTAAATATCATAAAGTGAACTATGACAGATTTGTCAGTGCTTGATTGAAAGCGAATAATAGTGACAAGTTTGGTAACAGTGCAGCGAATAGATGAACAACGTTTTATTAACCGTAAGTAAATTTTTAAAGTTTTAGAACGAATGAAATATTGTTGTTGTCAGTTTATTTGAATCACCAATTCTATCGTGATAAGTACAAGGAGTATAAGTCACAATTTCTTGCTATCAATTTCTTTTTACTATAAATTCATGTCTATCATCTGAATATATGTATTAATAGTACAAGTCAGTGCTGAGTATTTTTTCCTAACAATTCAACACTGAACGTATTAGTATAAATCAGTTCGCATTTTATCAGGTCTGTAAAAGGAGTACAAGTCGAGTTATAGAATGATATAGACTTATACTCTTTGCACTTATCACGATAGAATTTTAAAGTACATTATTTACAGTTTTTGTAGTAACCCGGCAAATAGTTTAATACGTGGATTGAGTTTTCTGTTCACGCACGTCTGACAAACTTGTATGAAAGCTTTTCGTGGTAATCGGACAGCAAGAAACTAAACTTTGTTTAGGTAGAGTTAACAGGTTAGGTTGGAGGCACAAGACTACTACCAATTTTTTTTTTCTATATAAATACTCAAGTTTTTGAAGAAGGTGAAATCTTAAAAGGGAATACCGGAATTATTACTGTATAACCAAATGATCTTTTGTTGTGTTCTCTGAAACGATTTTACTCTTCGCATCCGTTGAAATACAGAGTTAGAATTACTGTATGATGTATAGACAAGATCATTAGGAAAGATTATTTCATTTAGCACTGCGCGCATGGAACGGGCTAAAAGTCACCACAAAGACCGATGCGTTAATCGTAATTCTTGGGTCTAGCATTCAGGAGGAAGCGGATTCGAATCACCGGTTCGCCATCCAGATTTCGGTTTCCCATGTTTTCTCAAAATCACTTAGGTGAATGCCGGATGGTTGTGTCAAAAGGCCACGACCGAAGTCCTTCCCGTTCCTTCCCCAATCCTCTCCCGCCTCTAATGGCCTCGACGTCGACGAGGCGTAAAGCCCTACGAAAAAATTGCTCCTAGATAACAAAACGAACTATAAGTTTTGACAGCCCTAATCTTTCCGGGCTAAATAAACCTTTGCATAAATAAATATTAAACTTGCTAATGGATAGAAAGAAAACATTGAGCGTCTGTACAATGGCAAGATGGTGTCAGCACTGAACTAACTGCAACAATATGGGAAAACTGTAAGTCAAAGCAACGAAGCTACTCGACTGTTGGAGCAAGACAGGTTTGTCAATGGCACGGCTCCTAAATGTATGTAGATGGGAGTCATTTATAAAACAAGCGAGCGGGCAGGAGGAGCTAATTCCCAGCCTGTGTAGACTACCCCGCCCACGGCTTCACACTTGGACACGCGACACACAGGAAGCGGGGTAGGTCTAGACTGGAGAAGCTCAGAGGAAAACGGTGACCGTAGTATACCAATATCTCGCGTATTTTCTCTCCATTTAAATATCGGTTCACAATATGTTACTTAACCCCACCACTAACAAATACAAAGAAAAATATTGGAAGGTATGAAATGCGGTGCTAGAGGAAATTGTGGAAAGTTAACTGGACAAATAAAGACGAAATTTTCACACATTGGAAATAATGATTCAGGAAATAACTTTGTGGAAGAGTTTCAAGAAAAGTTGAGAGAGTATGGTGGGTCACTTTTCACGACACGCAGGACTATTTAATTTGTTTGCGGAGGTAGTTACTAAACGAAATAACTGCAGACACAGAAACAGATTAGAATATATGACGCACATAATTAGGCAAGCAACCAGTGGTGTTAAGTAGAAGAGGTTACCTCAGGATAAGAAGACGTGAAAGATTCCACCAAACGTGTCTTGAGACTGATGATGGAAAAGAGTACTAAAATCTTTCTGGTTGCAAAATATTATTACTGTTAATTGTACCAATTAGATCCCACAGATCTTCGTTCAGTTAGGTTTTTGAAGCAGTCAGTAAAAATTATTTAATAATCAGAAACATCCTACAGAAGAACTTATTCCTCAAAAGCTGATCATGGTACACAGTTTGATAGTTGGATTTTAATGTTAAGGGGGTGATGAAAGTAAACTTTAACTTATCAAAGTTGGATTTGGGACAAAAAAGGAATATTTTTGGTAATCCCTTCCTTACTTCTGTTTTCGTTCCTTTTACCACTTTTGTCTCTCACTTGCGTGATTAAGTAGTTATACAAATTATTGTAGTTATTTTTTTTTTTTTTGACGACGAAGCCCTACTGCTTCCAACTTTTCTTATCCTCACAATATTAACGTAAATCATGGTACCGCTTTCGGCTCCTTTCTTCTGTACTATAGTTAGATGTTGATTTTATATCCATTTTTATGGAAGCATATTAAACAGGCAAGGACACAGGCGAATTTTGTTTGTCTAGATCCTACCATCAAAAAGGAGACATCATTAAAGATCAACGGTATGATGAGCAGTACTGGCTCAAATTAAATTAAATCCGAGTTGGTGCTAAAGGGTTTCGATTTTTCATATTTCTCTTAAATTACTCCAGCCGTAATAGTTGCGAAAATGTTTGTTTTGCTTCCCACTTTCAATATACTGACACAATGACTTTTCAGCAGACGAAGTGAAGCTCCAAACAAATCTTCACTGTGTTTATATCTTTCCCGGGCTTGTAAACTGATTCACCTCATGGAGAACAAATTCACGACTTCCTAGCAAGTGGAGTGCTTGCCACGGAGACATCTGGGAACTATCGTACATTTGCTCTAAATGGCCAAAGATTCGATTATCAACCCTAATTTCTTGTTCGAAGCCGGTGGACTGTAATGCTACATTTTCGCATTATTATCTTCCGAATGGCAAGAATATTATCCTTAGTAATAGTATTTCGTTCAGTTTTCCTAAATCATAAGTGAATCACCGCTGATCCAAGCGATATGGAAGTCTCTTTTCCCCTGGATATTTCGTCTAATTTGTTTGATCTAAGTTATTCAGTGATTAATTAGGAAGGGAAAAATATTCTGTCTCACCGTGGGGGGAAAAATATCAGAAATTATGGTTCTCGAATGAGACTTCTAAATTACGTGGCTTAGTCTAGGGGGTGGAGGGGTTGGCTGCAAAACTACTCTGGGCTACGTGAGGGGAGGGGCAGAGGGGGCGGGAGCGTCCTGGCCAAGCCTCGTAGCTTTTCATTCATATTATTTGTCACAGTTAAAATAAGGTACAGAACACACAACAGCATGTGAATATTTATTACTGTCATTTAATTATCTCCGTAGAATAAAGAAGAAAGTTACGTTCCATGCGTGTAGGGGGAGGGGGGGATAGAGGCAAAAGCCACGTTGGGCTCTAAGGGGAGGAGGGGGTGGGGTTCACGGGAGTCCAAAATGGAGCTACGTTGTTTATGGAGTGTTCATCGAAGAACTATTGTCATTCAAGTTTATATAATTCCCAATTGGCATATTCCTGTTTGAGCCGTACAGTCAACCTTTCTTTATGTATCTCTTCAAGATGAGTTCATAGGAAACCACCATTGACACAAAATATGACGACCAAAACACTTAATTGAAAGCACCCATGCCGGACTCGAACCTGCGACCCAATGACAATACAAAGCCGTCACTTTAGAACCATCTTCACGGAGGAGGGATTAATGGAGGATCCTGGATAGACAGCACGGCTAGCAGTGAAGTGCAAAAGTTGTTACAAAAGCAGTAAGTGTGAGCTCGAAGTGTGCAACGCGATTCTATATGTGCCGAGTGTTTTGAAAAAAGAAAGGACATCAGTCAAGGATGATGCCTACAGTGCTCCGTTGGGCAAGCCTAGTGTCGGAGAACAAGAAGCCAGTGTGAAATTAGCTGCGAAAGCGACAGGCCTGACAGCACAAAACACGCGCGAGTCCATTGAGTCGCGCCGGCGCGGCGCTCCCAGCCGCGCTGAGCCGTGGGCGTCATTGACTGCCGACCCATTCACATGCATATGAAGTGAGCCGAGTCGACTCGCCCGTGGCGCGTCCCCCGTGTAATCACCTTGTCCGGGGCGGGACGGCCGCAAAGTGAACTACTGTGAGCCAACACAGACCCTCAACCTGCCGCGAATTGTTTCAACGACAGCAGAACAGGCGTACTCAGAAAGTGCTGTAAAAGATCGCCTTTTCGTGACTAGATTCGGCATTGATGTTTTAACTTACCTAGGAGGCATCCATTAATTACGTGAGGTATTTTTCTGGAATTCCGGACCCCCCCTTTTTGGTGAGACTTCGTGAGATCTGGTCGGACCCTTCCCCCTCTAAAATGACATGAGAATTTGACGGAGATTTCCCCCTCCCCTCCTACTAACCGACCTCGTATATTTTTGAAACTTTTTTTTTCGGCCTCATGTTCCCACGGCGGTTAACCCTTCCCTCCCCCCCCCCCTTAAAGTCGACTTTCGTGTCATTTGTAGACTTTTTTTTTAGTTCTACTACCATCCTTCAAGAATTTCAAAACCTCATGTGAGATTTCCGTTGACCCCTCCCCTTCCCTCTTGGTGAGGTTTCGTGAGACCTGGTCGGCCCCCTTCCCCCCTCTAAAATGACGTGAGATTTTGACGGATACCCCTCCCCTTACTAATCGACCTTTTAACTTTTTGAAACCTTTCTTTTAGCTCTCATGCTCCTACGGCGGTTATTCCCCCCCCTTATGTCAGTTTTTGTACCAAATACCCTCCCTCTCCTTAAAGTCGACTTTCGTGTCATTTGTAGACTTTTTTTTTTAGTTTTGCTACCATCCTTCAAGAATTTCAAAACTTCACATGAGATTTCCGTTGACCCCCTCCCCTTCCCCCTTGATTAGGTTTCGTGAGATCTGGTCGGCCCGTCTCTCCCCCTCTAAAATGACGTGAGATTTTGACGGAGATACCCCCCCCCCCACTAACTTTTTGAGACCTTTTTTTAGCTGTCATGCTCCCACGGCGTTTATACCTACGTAAGGTTGGTTTTTGTACCAAATCCTCCCTCCCCCTAAAGTCGGCTTTTGTAGACAATTGTTTTAGCTCTGCAGCCTTGCTAGAATTTCAAAACCTCACGTGAGATTTCCGTCGCACCCCGCTCACTCTTCGTGAGGTTTCGTGAGATTTCGCCGGAGCCTCCCCCTCCCCCTATTTCACCTCACGTAATTAATGGACGCCCCCTTATATGTTATTGGAATATACGAAGGACGTTCGATACGTTTGGTAAATTTCTAGTAGATGGCGAAACAATCGATTTGGTTACGTGATGGCTGGAAAGTTTCGTTCTTTAAACCCAATCAGGCCAAATTTTGGCCAGTAGCAAAGCTTTGTTCACGTGTGGTAGTCATTTGAAGTGAGAGGTTTAGCTATTGCCGCAAAGCTGGACGACAACGAATTCCGTGCAGTGATAAAACACTTTTATTTAAAGAATTGTACACAAGCGCAGATCAAAGCCCAGTTATACGATGTTCGTGGGGACTCTGCTCCTGCGTTGAAGACCATCTGTTTCAGGATAATCGAATTTAAACGTGGCCGAACCAGAACTGAAGACTAAATGCGCTCTGGACGCCCAGTTGAGGTAACCACGCAGTGGTATGTTATGTAAGATCGCCGCATGAAGGTGCGTGAGATTGCTGAGGCCGTAGGCATCTCGACGGGACGAGTGAACAACATCCTGCATGAAAAATTGTATATGATAAAAGTTATTTGTACGATGGGTGCCGCGATTGATGACTCTCGATAACAAACGCATGCGAAATGACGTTTCATGACAGTGTTTGGCTATGATGAAGCCAATCATCAGGATTTTTGGCGTCGATTCGTAACTGTAGAAAATTCGCGAAGCGGGCTTCTAATTGATTCTCCATCCACCCTATTCTACAGATTTGGTTCCATGTGACTTTTTCCTGTTTCATAATTTGAAAATCTGGCTCGACGGGGAAAAATTCTCGTTCAATGAGGAAGTCATCGTTGTATTTTGCAGGCTCTGAGACAACCTATTTCTCTGGCGGTAAGCCTTTACCAAAAATCAAGTTTTCTACTGTTTTTCAAAAACTATTATCTTGCGGATCCCATACATATTTATGAAAACAGGTCATTTTTCGATTATCTTTAGATTTCCTCATAGTTCGAAACTGATACGGCGCCATGACCTTTGACCACGAATTTTTCAAAAAGTACGGAGTGTTGAGTTAAATCCTTTTATAGTAATCGGTTTTGGGTGATTCTGAACCACTATGTTGAAGCTGATCGAAATCTGTTGGCCGTACGTCGCGTTCTCTCCCTGTGAGTCACATGTACCCGATCGACGGCATCACATTTATCGTACAACATTTCGTTGCGTCATCACAACAGGTGCAGGGCGCTTGACGGCCCCGAAACTCGCCTCACCTGTGCGTTGGGCAGCCCTGTATCACGTTGTCCAATTTGAGGCCGCCCGGGGCTGTTCGGTAGTAAACTGGTTCTATTAGCCGAGCAACACCGCGCCGGGAGTCGGGGAGTATGGCCACGGGCAGCCCACAGCCCGTACAGGTGACTGTATGGGTTTCGTCCTGTAATGGGTGTCGCTACCGAGATTCAGAATGTACCATAGTCTTCCAGGGGCACTGCGTCACTCACTAACTGACGCTGAAAAGGCGGACTTGCGCTTCAACCTGAAATGGGCGATTTAAAACGTAATACACCCTTTTACATGAGCAGCTTCTTTTCCATTTTATGTATCCAGGAAAACCGATATGGTTCCTTATACTGGACAAGTCAGTTTGGAAATATTAGCTCAATTCACTACACATCCACCCTGAATTAGTAGTCTGCCAATTTCTCAAGTTATATATAAGTAAATAAATGTTTAGTTGGATATTTCTTGGAAAGATTTCCTAACTGTTCTTAAAAGGAAACTTAGGGAATAATGTAACAGTATTGTTATTTATTAACAGGAGTCAAAAGGCTATTGCACCAATGTATTTTCGATAAGTAAAAACTGTTTCATATTTTGTTGCAAATTTGTGTCTTGATTTGAAATTCTCATACGAACATAAATGTGTATATTTCCAATGCTGTGGCCAAGGAAAAATTTTACACTTTTGAGAAAGGAAAATTTGTAAAATAGAAAGATCTATGGCTCTGAATCATTTTCTCTTAATGAAAATAACGTAAATTCGTCTACAATAATTTATAGGTAGCGCAAGAGCGACGTGTTGTTACCTGAGGGGTTAAGGCGCTGTTTTGTTAATATCAAGGTCCCATGTTCAAATCTCGTCGGACCACGAATTTTTTTATTATGAGTGTGCCTGAACGTTCCGTGATTCGGATTCCACATTGAATTGTAGGTCCAGTCACGACAGAGAAGGAATGCGTGGCAAATTTAAAATCTGTCTCTTGGCGCCAGAACAACCCTTAGAAGTCTTTCGATAAAAAAAAATGCTACACGTAGCACAAATTTTGAGTGTTAGCAGTTATCAAATTGAATGAAATTGAGGATGGATATGTTGTGCTTCGCACGACTTTTATTTCTCCACAATATTTGGTTGATTTAAAAGCGGAAAACATTAAGGTTTTGTTATATTACATAAAACTAAATAAAAATAAAGCATATCACTCCACCACCAGCTGTAAGATCAAAGCACTGATAAATAAAAGTGATACGCCACTGTAAAGCTTGACATACAAGACTTCACAGTGACCGCAGAAGAGAAAGTACCATAGGAATAATAACTTAAGTGAAACGTCGGTTTGGTAACAATGCATATAAGTATACGGCCAAAATAGAGAGTGATTCAAAATTGATGCGGCACTAGTCAACGCCTGCAGCGATAGTCGAAAACATCACAAACAAATAAAAAAAATATAAAATGTTCCAATGTGGTAGTGAGTAGGAGATGAGACCTTTTTTCAGAGGTACACCAATGGATCAGTTTATCTTGAACCCGACGCAGCATTAAGACGAACTATAACTAACCAGTAGGAGGAAAAAGGCATCCGCATGCGACGGTGCAGTATGAAGCGTCTCAACATATTTAGACCGTCATTTTCACGACTACCAACACCAACGATACTTGCATTGGCGGTACTTTGGTGGGTATTGTCCTTTCAGTTGTACGGTTAGGTCGGTAGCGAATAAACGCACTATGCTTTAGCACTGCAAAAGAGTTTACGTATCAGCCTGTACATTCCGTTACGAAGACGGTAGCTGACAGCTGAGGCAGATGCAGCTGATAAGCCGTAACTTTATGAAGCCGACGTGGTCATAACTCGTGGTCTCCCGCCTTGCGTGAATTCGAGAGTATTTAGCGCATAAGGCGAGCGCAGCCGCTACTCCTTTATCTCGCCCACTTTGCATTCAGTCGCCGTTGGCCGACACCTACTGACGCATCTGCAATGAATAGCGCGACGCGCAAACATTCATTTGCATTAAAGACTTATTCTTTCCAGCCGCGCAGCATACATTTACTTAACTTCTTCGCCTGCCTGACATGCCAGGAGAACAGGCGACGAAACATTAATGCCTCGCGGCCTTCGGCACCGTAGGATTTCAGCCAGCTAGCCACACTAATATCGTTATTTATTTGCACGTTCCTGTTCTCCTGCATGGTCGTTTCATACATCAGCGTCGGTTTTATACAATATGTAAAAGGAAAAGTGACGACTTTTCTGACGGGAGGCAATTAAAGTTCTGTGTTCAGCTTCGAAAGCGAACCATTCCTTCTTCGTGACTTGACTCCCGTCATCTTATACATGAGTTATAATTATTATGTCCATGAAATAACTTGGAGAATTACATCATTTCGAAGAAGTCCTCTTTTAATTAATTTCGTCGACAGAATTTGTGTTCTCAAAGTGAGAGAAAATTGGCGTTTACTGTGTATTAAGCGTCCACTGCTGTTTCAAAAATTCAATTTGAGAGAGTAATTAAAAATAGTTGACTACAAAATTGGGAGTTCAATGTGTCGGCAAATGCCGTAGTTAATTGCTTTGGGTTTCATAAGTTTCTAATGTCGGCTTTTGTGTTCGTTGGATGGGTCATGTAGGATCGATAAGAATAGATTGTAGGAGAGTATCAGAAACTAACCATAAACTGCGTTAAGAAAAAGTCCTTAAACTGTGAAACCAGAAACTAAATGTCTGAAATCTGGGTGATTCCAATGCCATGTGTGCCTTTCTACAACATATTGCATGTTTTGTTGGTGACATTTTAATTCCAGTTTTTTTTTCTAAGATTTTTTTAACCATAACCGAATACCCTTCGAGTGATTTTGGAAAACCATTAGAAACCAAAATATGGGTGGCCGTAATGGGATTCAAATCTACGTCCTCCAGAATGTCAGGCCACAAGCATTACATCAGGCTCGGTCTGTTTCAAGAGCATATTAAAAGTGTTTGCTTATTAAATATCGTTTACCAGAAAAGTTAACCCTTTAGTTCTAAAGAGTTTTACTCTTCCTTGTACTATAAAAGCAGTGTTAAATGCACGAAATGAAATTATTTCAAACAACAATCTTATGTCTACGAAACAGGACCAATAACGGAACAAAGTAGACAGCGAGATTAATGAATCATATTTTTCATTCACTTAGGTCACACCTCTTTAAAATTTTCTAATCTTCTGTTCCGACGTGTTACTGACTTTGAGTTAAGATCTATGAGTTAAACTATTTTTTTTTATTTTCATTCCTCCCAGTAGGTGGGCTGCTGGAGAGTCACGAAGACCCTTTTCAGCCGCCTAAAAAATCGGTCGTGGCTTTGAAGGGAATCATCCCAGCATTCGCCTTGACTGACTGGGGAAAACCACGGAAAACCCCTAGTCAGGATGGCCGAACGGGGTTTGGCCCCCGTCCTCCCTAATGTCAGGTAAGGGGGCAAGACGCCCGTCCTCCCGACTCAAACCAAGTCTTCAAGTATCAGTGAGCAAGTTCTAATAAATGCGAGAGACCAGTGAAGAACAGCGTTGATTGTGCTGGGTATCACCGTCTAACCTCCCGAGTGTAAGGATAAAGCGCGTTGCTGCTGAGTATCACTAATAGCTCCACAGCAGATCTTCGAGGGCACTTGGTGGCTGTGCGAAGCTGGTTCTGCCGGAGTCGTTTACGAGTGCGGGCCGTGGGAGTGGGCGATATACGGCGCCATTGTCCCTCAGCAGCGCGCCGTCTGTACAGTACTCTAGACCGCCTAGGCTAAGGCTGTCGTCCTGAGCAGAGATGCTGCATCCATACAGTAGTTACCACGCCACTCTTACTGTTGGCTCTACACACATGAGGTCGATTATCTACTAAACAATTCGTCGTTTCCGTTGTACCCTTAACCTGACTAAACTACGTTTCTTTATAAGTGATAGGCAAAACAGAAAAAACGTTATGGACTATGTACTCCTAAATACGAAGTCAGAAAAAATTTACTGTTCGCCGCGGCTTTCCAAGCAAGAACTGATACCTCTTCTTTCTATTTGATTTTCAGGTAGGTGGCAGCAAAATAATGGCGGATTCTACTCATGGTAAGTAAACCAACCAACTTTTTGAAAGTGAAATCTCTCAAACTAGAATTTTGGTTTTTCAGAATCAGATTTTCCATCAAAATGCAACAGAAATGGAAAAAAGTCTTCCGAATAGACAAAGATGTAGATGACTGCTGTGCAGACCTCGAAGAACTCAAAATACAATCGATGTTCACCTAGATACGTTTGCTGTGCAAATCTTATAACTCATCAGATTTGTTTCAAAGAGTTGGAATAATTCACAAAAATCAAAAAACTCTCTGCACAACATACAGATTGAAGTCACACGACGCTGTTGATCCTCTTCAGTGTATTTTGAACAATAGTATGTCATCAAAGTCAGGAATATGTTTCAACTTCTGTACATCTGTAGGATCCGCAAAACACATTAAACGTGACACGTACGTACGTTACTCAACTACATAAATGCAACAACAATTGACTTAGTGTGGTAGTTGAGTGATGACTACTGGAACGATTGGACCCGTCATTTGGGAGGAAGCAGATTTAAATCCCCGGCTATCCAAACTGATTAAGGTTTTCTATGGTTTGCCAAAATCGTTCTAGGTGAATGTCAAGATAATTAAAAAAAAGACATGTCCAAATTCCTTTCTGTCTTGTCCCCAATCCTCTCTCACCTCTAATAGAATAAAAGTCAACATGGTCCTTGAAGAAAAATTGGTCTTAATTCTTCCCGTGTCGTTGACAAGGCGTAAATTAAGCCTTGTCAACGTCGAGGTAATCAGAGGCGCGAAACGACTGGTGACGAGCAACGGGAAGGAAATCAGCCATGGCCTTTTGAAGGAAGCATCCCGGCATTCGCCTTCCGTGATTTGGGTAAACCATGGAAAACCCAAATCTGGATATCCGGACTGGCAGCCGAATCCGCGTCCTCCGAATGCGAAACCAGAGCGTTACCGCTCACCCACCACGCTTTGTCTGGCCTTGCTAGCTGTAAGTTACTGGCTAATCGTCCATTGTGCGATATTTTTCTCGTGTGAGCATATCACACACGTAAATAAAAAAATTCTGAATCCGTTAGGAGGCGCTATTAGCCGCGCTGTCGACTGGCCCTCATAGCCCAGCGGGACGTCTGAGGCCCATCTGGTGGCGGCGGCGACTGATGACGCCATACGCCGCCTCCAAACACTTGTCGCCTTTCCGGCTGGCGGATGTGTGGTTGTGTTTAACCGGGGTGCGGGAAGTTAACGAGCTTATAGAGAGCAGCACAATGCGTCCCGCCTCCCCAGAGAACGACCCGCCCAACTGTCGACCACACGCGCTCTTGATTCACGCCCTCACACTCCAACATGGGAATATCTCCTCTCTCTCTCTCATGTGTCATAAATAAGCTTATCCCATTAGCAGTGGACGTGAGTAACAATGAAACTATTAAATAAGGAGCACTACTTTATATATCGGCGGTGCGGTGTTGCAAGATACGATGTACTCTGTCAAGAAACTGGCTATGCGCCTACAGATTTGTAGATTTGAATGGAAGGATCTTTTTAGCCGTCCTTTCGTTGTGGACACAGACAGAAACCAACACTTAACGTTCTAGAAGGCACTGCGACATAGAAACAAGAAAAAAGTAATTTTACAGGCATGGTAGCGAGTCAGGAGTACCATAAAGGTACCAATCTGCGTTTTTACTCCTTTTTTTGAACCCAGGTATGTATGCTGTAACCATTCGTTATATAGGGTGATTCAAAATAACGTGGACAAAATGACATTGTAGATCAGACATGCAATAAGAATAAAAAAACACATAGGAACAGAGGGTCGCATCTGCGATCCGGAGCCGCTATAGGGCGTCTAAAATAATACTGACACAAAGAGAAGAAACAAAACCATTACAGATCATTTTATTGATAATTACTCACTAACATGCAACTAATGCAAGTCAAATGTTGAGCCTACAGCAGATGCTCAAAGTTTTTGCCAGATGCCTCGAGACAAGGCCGGCATCTCCGTTGCATGGAACGGCGCACCTCCTCAAACATACCAGGTGTACCTCGAACACATCCGGCTGCCGCAACGATTCTTCCTACCAAGTCTTCCGGCGTTTCAACAGATGTTTCATACATAAGCCCTTTTAAAAATCACCACAAGAAAAATCCAGGGCAGACAGGTCTGGTTTGCTCAGCTCGTGTTTGTATCGCAACGCCCTCTCGTGGCTCTAGCGCCCTCTACAGGTGTTTGTTACCCTCTGTTCCTATGCGATTTTTTATACTTATTGTATGACAGATCTACCATGTCATTTTGTCCACATTTTTTTGAATCACCCTGTAGTATCACATTCCTAATACGACGTGGGTTCAGTTCCCAGTCCGGCCATCCGGATTTCTGTATTTCAGCTTTTCCAAAATCACTCCAGTCGATTGGTGGAATCGTTCATTGGAAAGACTATGGTGAACTTCTTCTCGTTCCTTGTTCTAAACTTTTCCACTTTTTAATGGTTTGAAGTGGATGAGCCATCAAGTCAACAGGGGGAAGGGGAAATACAGGCATTCAGGAGGACGCGGGTTCGAATCCCCGTCCGGGCATCCAGATTTGGGTTTTCCATGGTATCCCCAAATCACTCCAGGCGAATGCCGGGATGCTTCCTTCAAAAACGCTATGGCCGAATTCTTTCCCGTTCCTTGTCTCCAGTCCCATCCCGCCTGTAATGACATTAGCCGTCGACGAGGCGTAAAGCATTAAGTAAAAAAAAAAAAAAAAGAAGGGAAATACACACACGCAGATATGTTGGTAGTTGTAGCAAGGGTTACGTTTTCGATACTCCCAGTTTCCCAATTTTGTCACGTTAATGCCGCCCTGTGATGGTGTCCAGCACTGACACGGAGTTAGCTCGTTCTTGTCCTGGTGGTGGAAGAGATTTTCATCGTCAGCAGGGTAGGAGAGGTAGTGGTGCATAATTCATAATCACCAGTTTGTGCTCAAAAGTCGTGGCGTAAATTCCTAACCTCTACGCAGTATGTATGGAGTGACGGCAATACGTCATCGCTAATGATGATTCTTCCGGCGGATGGAAACGTTAAGCTTGGCGGTTCACTGGTGTCTTTGGGAAGAGTAGACCTCAATGGGTGGGCAGGGGTTTCACAATCTACCTTATTTTATCTGTTATCTATTAGTGGGCATCCATAAATTACGTGAAGTGCTTTCCGGATTTCCGGATCACCGCTCCCCCTTTCTGGGGAGACTTCGTGAGATTAGGTCCAACCTCCCCCTCCTCCCCTCTCCCCTTCCTCCCCTCTCCCCCTCCTCCCCTCTCCCCCTCCTCCCCTCTCCCCCTCCCCCTCTGGTGAGTTCTGATCCGTGCGACCTCCACCCTAGAAATCACCCTCCCAAAATTTTTGAGACCTTTTTTTTTAAGGTTTCACTCTTCCAAAAGCCGGTAAGACCCCCCACTTTTCGAAGAAAAACCCCCCTAAAATCGACTTTCGAGACATTGGTAGACCTTTTTTTTAGCTCTACAGTCCGACAATTTTTCCAAAGCCTCACGCGAGATTTCCGTAGCCCCTACCATAGAGGGGTAATCATCCCACATCGTAACCGCCTATGCTCGACACTGACAAGGCGTTCATAAAAAGAAAAATGTTTTCTTAAGCTATTACGAGCGTAAAAACACTTTTCACCCAACAGCTGACTGACGGCAGTGCTATCGGGACTGATACCTCAGAATACTCTAGAAGGACTGAGAATAAAACGCTATGGAATAATCCCTGGATTGGCGACAAAAACCATGGAAAATCAAGTTACGGATGCTTAATCTCCCAGAATGACGGGCCAAACATTGTAGTTCACTCAGAAAGTGGGATAGAAATATTTGCAGGTGGATATTGCACTGCAAGGTGTTAGTACTTCAATAATTTGTTTCTATTTAAAACTGAAAGCAGTGCAGTTCAGCTATGGTTAAGTAAGGAACGTCTAGCGTGGTCTGTAACCGTGATACAGCACTCCCACCGTGACAGCTCGGCGGGGGCCGCAAAGCGACCTAATAGACTGTGATATGTTCGGAACGCTTTGGAGCGTCATCGCTTGTGAGGGAATATTTCTTAAAAAATTCTGACAGCCTTATTGATGGATAGCCCGGGCACGCGGAAGAACAATTAGGGAGTTAAGTGCGTTAGGCGTTTTGTTGGCGGCGGGCTCGACCGTCACGAGTCTTTTGTTTCAGGCGAGCGAGGGTGAGCTCCGCGCATTCGCTGACGCACCGCCCGCCCTCGCCAGAAACAAAAGAGCGGAGAGGGCAGGATCTCGTTACAAAAGGAAGGAGCCACGGCATGCACGTACCGGACATTAAAGCGCATACGTGGGATTCCAATTTCGGAAATGATGCACGGCGGCGGTTTCGCGGTGTAAAGCGCGCGCGAACTCAGATTAAGCTTTCGTCGCGCCTAGTCAACTGTCGGGGGGAAAATTAATTTGTTCCACGCGTTTACCGATGACATGCATGGGAGCTAGGAGAGGAAGGCTGTAATTAACGACGTCGCGATTACGGGTTAAGGTATATGATGTATTGCTGCCTAAATACACTTTCCCCGAAGCTACGTGTAAATGTTGTTTCCAACTTCACCTTTCATCTGCAGAACCCTAAGAGAAAGGAAGATTTTTAATGAGCTATAGAAACTGCAAAATGTTTGTAGGGCATTTAGCTATAACCATTTTCAACGAAAGGAATCATCGTTCAAGATCCAAAAACCGCCCCGAACCTACGATGGTATATGACATATATTTGCAGTTTCAAATTTTTTATAAAATTCTGCGGTTTCTTTTCTCTATATACATCCACAGCTAATTAGTAGACTCAGGAACATAAATGAGTTATTTAATACCATACGTGAATTTT
This sequence comes from Vandiemenella viatica, assembly GCA_031002005.1. NCBI lineage: Eukaryota > Metazoa > Arthropoda > Insecta > Orthoptera > Morabidae > Vandiemenella > Vandiemenella viatica. Next base: position 266,477,200 of record JARYHS010011408.1, on the reverse strand, counting down.
CTTGTATTTGTGTGTTGAAGTGCTATCAAATACGACCTTTAAAATAACCACTGAATATTGATGCAATAGTCTTGCATATTCAGACATTGCTCATATTGTTACAAGAAATTGCTATGTCTGTCAGATTCCACCACCAAAAATTTATGTTCAAATTAACTCAGAAATTGAGCAGAGACGTACAAACATTCCTACTTACAACATAAAACTTTCGGTATAATAGGATAAGACAGACAAACAAACACTAGGCATACTATTTGTACTCTTTCGATAATATAGATATCCTAGTATTTTTCATAGACATGCTGAAAATCCTCAGTACCAATTTTATATCGGTACCCGTTGATATTCTGTGTGTTTAATTGCTTTCCTGAAAAATTGAGATGTATCTCGAAATATTATAAACTTTGTTTGTCTTGTTTTTGGTGTCTTTTTGTTTGATGTGTTGAATTTCTTTAACATATATATAGACTCCACTGCCCCTATTCGCATTGTCGAATACTACAACACGATCAGAGGAAATTATTGCAATTTCCCTGTGCAATCGGATAAGAATTTTACAAACAAGAGCTACTCATAATTACATCAGTGTAGAATGGCATGTGTAGGAACGGATCCCTCTCGATATACCTGTACACAGTGACACCTGTCTCCTCCTGAAGGAGAGAATCGCAAACGAGAGTGTGTACTTCACTGTCACCTGCGTACGCCAACGGTGTATCGTGAGCCGGAGGCTGGATGACACAGACGTTGTCTCCTGATGTGGGCGCGCCGAGAGGAGAGCGTGGGAATAGACAGAGACCACGACTGAATCGCGACCTGTCACAGTCGACAGCACGTGACAGCCGTATGACAGCGCGCGCACGCCGAGTCCGTCGAAACGTGAGCCTGACTGCGGAGAATCCACTGCGATCTGGAGCGCTGCATAATACAGGGTGTCCAGAAAAGGACTCCCTGATTTCAAAATTAAATATCTCGAAAACAAAGATCGATAGAGGAATGCAGTAAACGGTATGTTTATCGTGACAGCTGTAAGAAGTGTATACAGCAGTTTGAAATAATAGTTACAAAAGCTGCTAACAGATGACGTTGTAATCGCCATACGTAATGCCTAAATAGTGATCCGAAGCTCAGGGCGATCAGTTCCACCATTGAAACGTGAAAGGAGGTTAGCGTACCGAAGGAAGAGTTTAAAACCATGATTGTTTTCATACGATTATTTGCAACCTTTAGTCTCCAATCAATATATATATATATATATTATTTATTATATCTTGGTATTAAATAATGATTAATAATTAAAAATGTAAATACTATGAAATTGTAAATATAACGAGTTCCACAGACGCTTTTAATATTGTACTGGGGTAGTTGTAAGCTCTTAGGTTTAGGTAGGATTAGTATTGTCTTCGGAGAGTCAGAGAGAAAGAGAAATACGTGCAGAAGCACGCACAAAAAGTCTTGCTGCGGCTGTGGTGTAATTTTAGGAACGAAATGTATTAAGTGGTGATGTTTGTAATACGGTGTTAAAGTTGTGATATTAAAAGTGAAGTATACCTATGTACTATCGCTTTTCATTTAGTCGTTGCCAGACCTATAAAAGTTATTAAAATCGTTGCGCTTAACATTACGGGCCGGGTTTCCAAGCAAAGATATTCTTGGAACCGAATTGTTACTTTATTAATTAACATTTTGGAGCTAATCCTCCCAGTACGCCCTTCTGAGCGTACAAAACTGGATATAACCTCCCAAATACATTAGCCTCACACAGTAATTAGTTTTACTGTTATGTGAGAAGGGGAGGTTACATATTTCACTTATGTATGCTGATATGAGCTGTACAGTGTACAGCGCCATCTGTTAGCAGCTTTTGTAACTATTATTTCACACTGCTGTATACACTTCTTACAGCTGTCACAATAAACATACCGTTTACTGCATTCCTCTATCGATCTTTGTTTTCGACATATTTAATTTTGAAATCAGGGAGTCCTTTTCTGGACACCCTGTACATTACCGGAAGACGGGTCTTATATCTCACGGCACTGTGAGATCAGTTCTGGAGCTTTTCGCAGAAGATTTTAAAGCAGTGATGTTTAGGAACGCTAAAGAAGTATTGTGAAGGGACATAGTGGATTAAATTATGCAATTAAGTCTTCAAAAGGTGTTTCATAATACAGCAGGGAAACAAGTCGTAGTAATATAACAATAACGACATTAATTTACAGGACCAAACAATACTGTTAAGCAGCAGTGTAGTCTTCACGGGTTGTGTTGTAGAAACACCATATTTCAATGCCTTGTTCTGCCGTCTTCTTCAGGTGTGGAGACATCTGCACTGGTCGGCTGACCCACAGATACTGAGATGGTTCATATACATGTCCGCGACCGGCGGCTGCGTGGCCTCGGCGATGGCTTACTATGAGCCAGGCCCGCAACCAACTGGCGGCTGGCTGCCAATGGGTGCGGCTAATATGGAGCCCTCTACGGTGGCAGCTGGACGGAAGTACCACGTTCTCTGCGGATATTTGCTAAGGCTGGTTTCCTTGCCTCAGTAGGACATAGACCACTGTCTCTGTTGAATATGTTGGCCAGTCGAATTTCGATCGCTTCGTTCTTACAATACTGTTAAGATTTCGCATAATCTCGATGTGTTACGTTACACTGTAGTGTGGCTTAGTTTTGGCCACAGAAGTATGGATGTATTTAAAACCGTTCACCATAAAATTATTTTTGTTGTTTCATACTTTTCTTGGAAGAGGTGAAGTCAAAATATCTTGCCTCGGGATGCTATTAACAGGTATTTATAGTATGATTACTGACTTCACAGTTCTGCATAACAGGCTCGTTCACATGATGGGCCATCCACATTTACGAGATTTTCAGGTTTACTCTCGTAACTTGAAAAGATAGTAGTGAGACAACACTGGGATCAGTTCGAAGCCCATCTATGCCCCATGAAGTCGCTTATTATTTTTAACGCGTGGAAACTATCAATTTCCTTCAGTGAAGTTGTGTATAGTAAATATTCCTACATATATTGGGTGACTGCAGAAATGAAACGAACTCTATCATCCTATTGGGACGTTATTTTGGGAATTATTTCATGCTTAGATAGCAAACGTAAGGTCGCCACTTCTTTTTCTGTATATCTAAGTGTTTTTGGATGTCAGTAGATGATTACGAGAAATGTTGTTAAGTATTATATGCTGGCATGTCTTATGTATAAGAAGACGAATGAAGGTGGAGGGTCGAAAACGTGTTCCGGACGATTCAGACCTAGTCTTCCAAAGTCATCGCGGTGGCCGACAATTTTAACGTTCCCATACAATGGATGAATCAACAGTGTGCTACGCCCATACTTCAAACGCAGTGAGGAGTGGTTTCGGGTTTAACTCAGCACCTTGGTTCACAATGTGTTTTCAGAAATTGCGCACCTGCTAAGCTACTGGCTCGGTTGCATGTTATGTAAAATTCTTCCTCCAAGGGGACTGGAAGAATAACCTCTGTACCCAGCTCCAGACACCTTTATAATGTCTAAATGTTAGTGACCTCCACCATAATGAGCACCTAACAAGGAAACATGACTGTACAAAAACGCAAACTGATAACAGTTTACCTACCGGTAACATTTTTCTAATGCGAAATTTACCAGTCAATTTTCCACCTACAAATTAAAGGTATACAAAATTCTGGAAACTTTTAAGCACGTCTTGTTCTATTTTTCTGGCCTCGCATTCGGGAGGGCGCCGGTTCGAATCCCCGTCCGGGCATCCAGATTTGGGTTTTTTGTGGTTTCCCCACATCATTCCAGGCGAATGCCGGGATGCTTCCTTCAAAAGGCAATGGCCGAATTCCTTCCCGTTCCTTGAACCCAATCCCATCCAGTCTCTAATGACCTCGAAGTCGACGAGGCGTAAAGCCATAAGTGAAAAAAAATCTTCTGCTGGCCTAATAGCTGCTCAATCAAAGAAACAAACGTGGATTTTTTTTGGGAGTTTTTTTTTTGGGGGGGGGGGGGGTAATGTGAGCAGTTAAAGGAATTCTGTCGTAAGTTTCTTCTGTAAATATGAATCTTCTCGACGGCACTGAGAATGAACTCAAGCTCACACAAACAACAGAGGAAATGACACAAACATTAATCAGACACTATCATGCTTCTAGGAGCGTCAGAAATCCGCACTTACTGAAGCGGCTGTAAGCGGGGGGAAAATTTCAGTAATTACTTAACAAGGAGCTGAGCACAGGACATAATTGCTCGCTGCAGATAACGCAGACGGATTGCCGATGGAGGCGGTTTAAGCTCCATTCAGAGCTAACTATCGGAAGTTGCTTAATTTAATATTTTAGAAATTCGCGTGAAATCACAATCCTCGTATTTAAATAACTCCTGCTGGGTATAACCCTAACAGTTGTGACTTTACAGCCAGGAATAATCGTTCACTGGTCGTGAGATTAATGGCCCCGCGTCCCACGGAAACGAAGTACTTGTACGAGGAAGCGACCGCGGTGAATGTGCCGTGTAAGTCACCGGGCATACATTATTTATAAAATGACCGCACCACGCCGCCCACAGCACAGGCTAAAGGGAGCGTCCATAAACCACGTAACTCCATTTTGGCCTCCCCCCCACGTAGCCCGACGTGGCTTTTGCCTTTACCCTCCCCCCCTCCCCTGCCCACGTAGCACGTAGCTTTTTTCCCCTTTTGATTCCAGAAGACATTTCGTACTGTTTTCTCTTGTCAGACTATTGTAAATTACATATGGAGATATAAATGAAGGAAATAAATATTCATATGCTGTTGTGTGTTCTGTACCTCATTTTAACTGCGAAAAATAACATGAATGGAAAGCTACGTGGCCTGGCTCGGAACTCGTCCCCCCTTCCCCCCCCCCCCACCCCACGTAGCGCAGCGTAGCCTAACAATCCCCCCCCCCCTAGACCAAGCGACGTAATTTATAGACGCTCCCAAATTAGTACACGACGTCTAGACCCACGATGAATTTCGCTACGGTAACGTGGAGCCGCAGTTCGTTATCGATAGAATAATATTATCACGCGAAACCAGTTTCAGGCCGCAAATAAAACTGGATCAGTGGGATTAATGCTACTCGAAATACTGCTCGTTGCTGATCAGTCAATGATGGTATTTTCTTTTAAGGGTTTGGCAGCTAATATCGACGAAAAATGGGTAAGTCGGGGAACGGGGCTCTCAGTGCGAATCGGAACTGCACCATTTCTAATGCAGACACCATCTGAGCAGTTCTGACGGCGCTGCAGATCAAGTGGATAGTAATTACCAATTGGTGACACACATACTACCGGCAGCCGGTGACGGGATTTACCAATACCAACGGCTTGGCGCTATACACTATGCAACCGTAACCAACAGGACACACATAGTTAAACTGTGATACTAACATACACAAGTCACTGTCAGGCTGATGGGAGCAAGGTGATCCAATTTGTCATACATACCTTGGAGTTAGCTTCGTATAGACCTGTTAGTTTTTTTTAAAAAAGTACTCCATTATTTTAGCAAAAATTGGGACTTTAAAACTCGTAGACAGGGATGTCATTAGAGCAAGAATAGGATTGTTGAGAAACCGACTTTATCTTTCGTAAAGGGGAGCCCCTGATATTCGTGAAACCAAGGAAAATCGTGAAGTGATTCCCGACACAAACCCAGCATGTTGTCTTTCATCCACCCTGTTCGTTCCATCGCTTGCGATGTAGCTTCACTGGTGTTACGGTTTAGGTTGAAAATTTTTAATGTTGTAACTAAAAACAAATAGAATGTACCAAATTTATAAATGAGGAAACACTAGATTTTTTAATGACATTCGGCAACTTAAGCCATACAGCCAGCTCAATGTGATCATGACTCTTGCAGTGTTTCAGTTTCTACAGTACGTTGTTCTTAGTGTGGACACTACAGGACGGACACGACATTAACACACACACAATGCTCAAACACCCATGCCCTCGGCCGGACTCAAACCGGCGACCTTCGGCACGTGGAGCCAGCACTCAACGCTACCGAGGCCGGCGAAACAAAACTTGTGTTGACAATCAACGTGAGAAACGAGATTAGGACAGAGAGAAGTAGTCACAGAGGAAAATAAACTACCCGTAGAAGACTAAGTGAAATCTTAAAATGCAGATGATAAGAAAAAATATATGCAGGAAATGTAAGGAGGATCTGCAGAATTATAAGATAGGTAATGATTTATTTCGAATAAGGAATACAGGAAGCTCATTGAACCCGTACTTATGAATCTGTACTTTATGCCATCTCTGGCAAATTCAGAGATAGGATGTAACATAATTTTATTTGCTATCGTTTGTGTCCTCAGGTCTAGAGCCCTCATGTGTAGAATCTGTAAGAAATCAGCAAAAAGCTAAATTTTTGTTCGATATTTGTTTCTCTCCGATTAAAATTGGAATCACGTGAAAATGTATTATACGACCTTGCAACCCTTATTATTAACACAATATGTAAATTGAATATTCAGAAAACTATGAACACTGGGTAGATTTTTACAGAAAATACAAGACCAATACTGCAACTCCATATTTACACAAATTATAATTGCTAATTCATTTCACATGTCTTCTCCAGTATCTATAACCAATATATTTATGCTAAAAGGTATTGTATGACACGATCATGTACTACTATAGTTCTTGTTCAGATTAAAAAAAAAAAGTTTAAATTTATGATTCTATCGTTTCCATTTTAATGATAACCACAATTTTTAGGTTTACAATACTCGTCAATTTTGTTTTGATGGTGCCTTATTGTGTCTTGTTTGGATCATCGGGGAAATTAATATATTCCTAGCCTTTATTTTTATTCATCAAGAACTTGCATCAAATCAAACAAAAGGATAACGATTTGAACTGTTAATTTGTTTATTGGAGATCAAGTCTCCAGAAAGAAATTAAACAGTTGCTTCTCGCAAGTATTACGTTTTCTGGAAGAAAGAAGAAATTAAATATAAACAAATTAATAGAATGCGATGGAAATAAGAAGTTCCATAAAAATGGAGATTAAGCTTTGCGTACGAGATTTATTCCGATAAAGTGAATGGTGCAAAAGTCATTTAAAAGTTTAATATATAAAATCGAATTACAGATTTGGGAAATGAAAATGTCTGTAATCGTAAGTTTCGTAATGTTATCGCGACCAGCTTTCTGTGTATTCAAGCAGCACGCCAACGATCCAAGTAAAACTATGCGCTGTTCTGTACGTTGCACACGTACTTCAGGGTCTGTATTTTATGACAACTGCTTCCACTATATATCAGGCAGCTGCAATGTGTAGTGAATTCACTTGAGTGAAAATGTATTCACTTTTCACTTAAAATCAAGTATTTGTAACCTTTGTTTCTGCCAAGGACTCAGATTTTTTTGTGAAAACACTTAAAGAATTTCTGTTTTCATTAAGTGTCGTTAACAAACGAAATGTTTACGATATTTTCTTTTGCCTTTACAATCCCAGAAAAAATTGTGTTTGTTTTAGTTAGTGGAAAAATTAATTGTGAATATTCACTCTAAACATAATAACGAAGAGATCTGCCTGCCAATTCAGGTAAGCGTGATGGATATGAAATGAATATTAGAAGCATTTCATAGATAAAAGGGAAATTTACTTAAGGGAAGGAATGCTCAAAATGATTTTTAAAAGGGATTTGCCACATAATGACCACTCGAATGGGCAACAGTATAATCCAAACAAACTTAAATTCCCATTTGGTGTTTTATTAGTATTAAAGCTTATTATGAAGTAATTCCGTTGATGATCCACTCAACTTTAGTATCAGCTGGTAACGCCTACTATTACTATAAAATTTTCATATCTCCACTAACGGAAAGAAAGAAACAGTTACAATAATTGGGCACTGAAAACTGGTTTAGCTGCAGAGAAACGAATGGATTAATTAATTTGCTACGTAAATTAATAAACTCTCTAATTTAAAATAAGAGAAATGTAAATATGTTTGCTGGTGCAGCATCGCAGATTTAAAAGCTAATTCTTTACCATACTTAACAGTTTATAATGAGCATGACCAGAAGAAGAGAATCCTTGAAGCTAATTGTACACAGGAGACGTCAAAAATTACTTTTTATTTTCATTCGAGAGTGGACTCACGCAATAGTGCAATTATTCACACTTCATAAACTGCATGTACAACCGGTGAGAATGTTTACATTTTATTTTTAATTACCCACAGACAGCAAAATTGATGACTGATGTAAGAGTGTTAATGAGCATCTATCACTGGCGGCGCAGCCCCCGAGAGCGCTAACAGTTTCTCAGGTCAATCACCTGCCCAGATGCAGGAATGCCGGGGGGTCGTAGGTGGCAAGACGACGTTATTAATACCTTTCATGGCACGCATCAACACGGCAGCGTGCCCTCGCAGCGCGCACGGGATATTGAATCACGATAACAATTCATTACGACGAAGGCCCAGAATTCCCTCCAGCATTCGACAGCAAACATGACCGCTTAATCAAAATGAGAGTCGACTACACACTCTTCCCTCAATTGCTGTTATTTCTCGTTCCGCTGCGGAAATGAATGTACGTCACATAGTATTGCCGATAGAGACGCTACTTACGTATGTAAATTAAAACCTTCCCCATGTAGTTAAAGTTGCAGCTCATTTGTTAATCGAGGTCCGCCTCGGTCGAAGTTAATTAAATTAGTTAAGAAAGGCCAAAAGGAAGCATGGAGATTAACAGCAGGCTACACTGCCACCAATTAACCCGAGTTGGCCACAGCGTCCAGGGACACTGGCTCTTGATGTTTGCAGAGAGCAAATGGATGACAGGCTAACAATCACTGATCAACCAGAACATTATGACCATCTAGCTACTATCGAAATAAACCCTTCCTGGCGATAGCAGCGTCACCTGACGAGGAATGACTGCTAGTCGGACACACGCACGGTGCATGTAGTATCAGTGAGCGTGCTATCCGTGTTTAGAATGGGGAAGGCTCGCGATCTATCTGAGTTTGACCGAGGGCGGATTGTGATGGCCCGGAGGCTCGGCACGAGCATTTCGGAAACTGCACGACTTGTCGGGTGTTCGAGGAGTGCTGTGGTGTCTTCATCAAGTGGCGAAACCAAGGTCAACGTCAGGGGGTTTGGCGGCAATCCATCATTACAGACTTCATTAGTAAACATGCCCCTGAATATTATTTTTAGGTAAGCGTGACTTTGCTTGTAACCATCAAATCCAGAAACTACGATTCATAGATACCAGCAAGCAGACAGAACTCATAATGAGTGAAATCATATAGCCAATATGATCAAGTTATTGTAATTTGATCAATCAAGTAATGAAAAATAACATGTAATGCAATGCATTTTTCAAAATCCAGTATTATGCTAATTAGAGAAGAATTCCACTGTGCGAACAGAGACATTGGATCACATTTAGGTGTTTGAGTTCCAGTGCTAATGAAAAGGGTAGAAGCTCAATAGAGTTTAAATCCTGACGCAGAAAGAGTTACAATATCCTTTGTAAGTAATCGTAATCGATCCTAAATGGTAGTAACTTTAGATATATTGAAATCATTCTTCGCTTTAAATGTCCTAACGATATAATGTTACTGTGAGAGTGGTTAAAATTTTGATCAGTCATAAATTTAAAATCTTGGGTTGTGTTCATAATTTTGGATTTTCGGTGCAATTTCTGGAAATCATTCTTGATACTAGACAACTGATTTCTCATTATCAAAGCAGCATATTTCTTTGAAATTCCTTAGCAGGACTGCTAAAAGTACCAGCACCGTCGTCGATGAGACATAAAATCTCGAACCAAGGACTTCGAGCCTGGTGGGTGAGTCACTAACGGCCATACCTTAAACCTTGATTTCCGTTTTTCATGGTTTCCTGAAATCATTGCAGGCGAATGTTAAGGTCGTTCAAAATACCATGGTCGAATTCCTTATGGTGGATTTTTCCAAATTCTCTCCAGCCTCTAACGATGTTGGCGTCGACGGGGCATAAATCGCTAAGAACAAAAATGTCTGTGCTCTAATAACCTCGACGTGGACGATCCGTAAAGAAAATAATATCGAGGGAAGGTTATGTTTCTATCAAGCTGCACACAACTCAGTCTTTTTCTTGCAGCTAAAAAACTGGATTCGTTTTGTCGTAATAACCTGTGACAGGGTCTCATATCGGCTGCGCAATTCGCCGCTATCAAAGCCGCTTAGCCTAACTCGGTAATCCTACCGGGTATAGGAGGTCTGGAGTTTAATGTGGAATCCGAATGACTGAAGCATTTTGACATACTCCACTTTCTGTGTCAGAGGTGAAAGTCGGGTTAAGGCTCTTTGAAAAACCCCACCAAGACAAGGATCCGAACGGGGCAGCTTTTGATATCCATTCAGACGCCTTAGGGGGCATCCATAAATTACTTGGGGTGTTTTTCTGGATTTCCGGACCCCTCTCCCCCCCCACCCCTTACAAGTCACCCTCGTAACTTTTTTTTTTTAAAAAAAGATCTCATTCTTCCAAAGCCGATTGCACCCCTACTTTTCGACGAAAATTGACATTCATGTCATTTGTAGACCCTTTTTTTAGCTCTACAGTCCAACGAGAATTTCCAAATACTCACTAGAGATATCCGTTAAACCTGCTTCCCCTTGGTGAGATTTGGTGAGATTTCGTCGGCCTCCCCCCCCTCCCTATTTCACCTCACGTAATTTATGGACGCCCCCTTAGGAGACGTTTATTATTTTTTGAGGAATTTTTTCTTAAATTTTGACTCCCCCTCCCGCTTGGTGAGATTTAGTAAGAAGTGGTGGGATCTCTACCTTCCCCCCCTCACGAGAGATTTACCTTGTAATTTTAATTTTTAAATAATTAAATTTATTGGACATATTTATTTTTAATAAACTTATTTGATAATTTCATTCATGCCTGTAAATTCCTGAGCCTTAATACTGTGATATAAGAAGAGAAAAATGATATAAAAAATTGACGTGACATTCTTACTAACCCCCTTTCCTTAAATGAGATTTGGTGAGATTTTCCGTACCCCCCTCCCCCTATTTTAGCTCACTTAATTAATGGACGTCACCCTGACCATTGAACCACCAGCCGCTATTTCCTGTAACTAATAACTTTACATCAGCAAACGTCTTTCGAATCTACCGCGTGCTGGCTCCAACACCGATAGCTGGTATCCAATTACTTTGACAGAATGCCATCGCGCGGTACAAGATGATAACGAGAGACGATCTGGCATTCCCAGCAGGATGGTACGTCGTAGCAGCGCAACTGAGGTATTTACACGGGCGCTGCGCAATATGCTCGCCCCTTAAACCACAGCCAGGCGGCTACAAAGTGGACGGTCCCCTGCTTCCAGAGGCGCGCTTGCGCATTAGAGCCGCCGATGCATTATGCAGGACGTCTTTAGGGAGCTAAATGATAAACTCATGAATGATGAAAGAGTTACAAAGCGTTTTACTGGCCGGTGGAGGCGAGCCATAAAGCCGCGGTAATGGGTGCAAAACGCGCGCGGAGCCCGGGGGGGAGCACCTGCCAGCGCGTAAATCAGGCGTTACCAGCGATCAGCCTGAGGCCGCTGTCGGCAGCGTAAGGTAAGCCACAGACCACGTGCTGTGTGTCCCCCTGGCATCTATCACGGCTCAACCATCTTTTAATACCGGTGATGCATACTTTACTAGGCTCTCCCTGACAGTAATTCTTCTCCACCTACCGAGCGTGTGGCTGAGTGGTAGACTAATCTGCACTATATACATATACTCTGCAATTCACAAAATTTTGGGTGGCAGAGGGTGCTCAGCACCAAAACTAATCTCTTTGTTGTGCATTATAATCCCTAATGGTACGAGGGAAAAAATAATTCATATAAGAATCAGTGCGGCACCTTATTTCCCTAATCTTATCTTTCCTGACATTCCGGCTCAAATAGGTTGGCGGACGAAGTATTACACTACACTCGTAAGTGAAAGTGGATGTACACATGTTTACCAAAAAGTTTAAACGAAACGTGCGCCGTCTATCTACCAGATACTTCCAGCCCAGTCTACTAATCAGTTCTGTAATGCTTTCAAAAGGACTGTAGCAAGCGATCACGAATCGAGCGGCTCTTCTCTGTACTTTCTCTGTACTTTCGATCAACCCCTTACGAAACGGATCCCAAATGGCACAAAAATAGTCCATATGTGATCGCAGAAGAGATTTGTACGCTATCTCCTTTGTTTCTTCATTACAATTTTCCAAGATTCTACCTAGGAATCGCAGCCTAGAATTAGCTCTATCTACTAAGAAATTAATGTGTAAGTCCCATTTCATGTTCCTTTGTACTGTTAGTCCCAAATATTTCACAGAATGTTCTGGGCTTGCATATAGGAGGATATGGATTCGAATCCTCATCCGACAACCCGGATTTGGGTTTTTCATGGTTTCCCAAATCAGAATAGGTGAATGCCGAGAGTGTTCATTCAAAAGGCTATGACCGAATTCCTTCCCATTAATTGCCCCTCAGTCTTTTCCCACCTCTAACGAGCTCGACCTCGACGAGGCGTGAAGCAAAAAGAAAGCCTCTCCAACTGACGTCACCGGACTGTAGAGGAACTCCCTCAGTTCTCATCCTCTCACAGCCCATGAAACAGGCACACCTGCGTGGCAGTAGAATTAGCGGCTAAGGCTAGTGATTTTTTTTAACGGAAAGCGATGCACCAAAAATTATTTTTCTTTCCTGTCATTTAAGTTCAAGCGAATACGGGAGATTTTCCCCAATTAATTTGGAAGAAATCAACAAGTGTCAAAATTCCAAGCCAAGGATAGATGACGGGTCAGTTGGTTAAAATTGGAAGTTGTTTAAAGTAAATGTATCCGTTCATAATCTGTACCGCTCAGTTTTATCTTGTTTTCAGGGTTCATAAACATGTTCTAGAATGTTTTATTTCTTCTTGTTTGGTGCTCTACGCCTCGTCGACGTCGGTGTCATCAGAGGCAGGAGAGGAGGGGACAATGAACGGGAAGGAATTCGGTCATGATCTTTTTTAGTTCGCCTGGAGTGATGTAGGGAAGTAATCGAAAACCGAAATCTGAAAGACTGTGCTGGGATTTGAATACGTGTGCTTCCGAATGCTACGGCCGAGCATTATTGCACAACCGCCGCCTCCGATATGTTTTAGGAAATCCCAGTCTAAATAAGGAAAAAAATTGTAACGCTACAAATCTTCGGCTTATGTAATCATCTTTTCACGCCAACCTGCAATTTTAAACTATTTAAGCTGGGGATTCCTTAATGTCTTCTTACCACGCTGCACCTCCTTCCACCAAAATTTTATTATTAAAAGCGTAAGTAAATGCCTTCTCTACGAGGCGGTGAAGGAGACATAGTACTTCAGACTTTGTAGAGAGAAGCTACTTCGCACCCTGCGTTTCCCTTCCCCACCTCTCTTGACATGTCTTCGCGCCCCCCAATTTGGGAAACAATATTCTAGGCTAATGCACGGATGGTCTGTTTCAAACAAAAATATACCTGTTCCACGAGCATACTAGCATAAACTCAAGTAAATGCTACCATGAGTCTTGGTTAGATGGGAATACAAAATACTAACTTTTTTAAGGAAATAAATACATTACAACTGTGTACTCATGTATCTAGTCCATTTCCAAAAATGTGGCTAGTTGTTTGAGCTATAAGTTGTTCAGATTTTATAATCTCGTACAGAAATTCATGATCAGAAAGCAGTGCGGAATAACGAAAGAACAGTGTGGTAGATTGTCGAGGAGTTTTATAGAGGTTAATGAACTGTCACAGTGCAGTGAGAAACCTGGTGTGTGTCCGTGCGCGACCTGGTGCTGGATATTGGCGTCACATTCCTCGACTACGTGTGGCTAACTGTATGCACAAAGGCCGCCGAGCCGTCATTAGCATGAGCTGCAGCCAGCGGCAATGCCCTTTTGTTCCAAGCGAACGTTTCCCTCCGGTGCAGTGTTCCCTCGCTGACAGCCTTGAGCAGCCCAGCAGAGCGGCAGTTCACCTTCCGAATAGGAGCTGACACTCCTGGTACGAGGACGCTGCATTCCGCGTCTTCGACCTTTCACCCTCTACAGCTTACTTGGCATAACACAGTGAGCCTAACACGTGGTTTAGCTTGCTGCATCTTTTGTCTTCAGGCACGCTGGTCAAAGCCTATCCATTAAGATTCAGCTGTTCTAGCAAGAATTTAACGCAAATTAGAACGCTATGAAGGCGTCAGTTATCATTTACACGGCTTTTTTTTTTTAAATTGAATTTATAATGAAACATCTTATACACATCATTGATTTTGTGAAAAATTAGTTGTAATATCGTTGGACCATAGATTATTATGAGTTGAAATTTCGAAGAGTTGTTTAGAGTTAGCAATAAAGCAACAGCCGTGTTTTAATGTAGTTGTGCTTTAATGTTAAATAAAATATAGAAGAGAGAAATGAATGATTTAATACTTAAAAGATAAAATGGAATTTAAATAAAAATAAGTAAATTATATTAAATAACTAAACTGTAGGATTCAATAAACGTAAATACAATTTGTTTTTGTACAAATGTGAAAATAGTAATCTTACAAAGATCGGGTGAGAAAAATGTCTATACCCAAATATGAAACTCTCACTTCAACAGAAATTTTGTCATTTCTATTTTGTTTTCCTCGATATCAACCTACCACACCATCAGAAAAAAAAAAAAAAAATCCTGCCTTTTATTTATGACCTAGCCCAGTGAATGAGCAGTAACGCTCATTCAGATCTTTCAACGACTATCGAGATTTAGGTTTTCCAAGATTTTTTTCCAAAATCGTTCCAGGGAATTGCTGCGGTGGTTCCTTTTAAAGGCGCTGGCCGAATTCTTACCCCTTCCCTGACCCTAACTCTTTTTCGACTCTAATATCAATGTCAGCATCTCACCAAGGCACAAATTAGGAGTCACATATGGACATAAGAATATTATCCGACTGTCAAAACTGAAATTAATTTTTATTAATTGGCACACCGTATGTACTGTCTTTGCGGAACTATTTCTAATACCTGAGGGTTGCTTTGTGTCTGAACGTACCTGAAAGTAGATGATGGTACAATCGAAGAATTTCACCGTGCGTGGTGGGAGAGCGATTAGTGCTCCGGTCTCGCTCGTTCGAATCCCCGTCCGAGCATCCAGAATTAGATTTTCCGCGGTTTCCCCAAATCATTCCAGGCGAATGCCGGGATGCTTCCTTCAAAAGGCCACGTAAGAATTCGTTCCTGTTCCTTTTCGCCAGTCCCATCCCGGCTCTAATTACCTTGACGTCGACGAGGCCTAAAGCCATAACAAAAAAAGTTCTTATAGCTATTCAGTTTAGCAACGCAATTAACTAAGGGTGGCACTAGAGTCACTAGATAAAGGAAGAGAACCGTAACTTTGCCTAACTTCCAGAATCATACCATTATTCGATCGGAATTATTTCGGAAAATATGACAGAAAAATCTTACTAGTCGTTATTAATCGCTTCCAATTTACTAGCCAAACAACTTTTCCATTTTCTTTATCACCTTGCAGAAAGAAAATAGATTACTCAGGCAACAGCTTTATTTGTTAGGTTGTTAATATGTTTCTTGAGTGTAAACTAGCATCAGTCGCGTTCACTTGGAGAGCTTCGGCATTGGCACTGCCGATTTGGAAACTTCCATAAGGAGTCACCACATCGCTGCCCGTATGTCCAATAATGACAATCCATAAGCTGTATAACATAAAGCAGAAAAAGTTTCGAAATGCTGAAGATCGTCCTCCGCTCTCCCATTTCGAGTGTGACAGATGTGGCAAGATAGGTCTCGCAGCCGTTGGAGTACTCATTCACAAAAGAAGATGTGGTGTACTCAATCCTGGCGATAACCGAATTTAATTTAATTTTAAGTGCAATGAAGCGCACGCTACGGTGGCAATTTCCCTACACACCCATTTTTCCCTTTTCCTGAACCCACCTACATTTGCCCTCTACAAATTTCAACGTTTTTGGTAAATTATTCATCATTTATCTTGGTAACTTATTCCAATCCCTGACCTCCTTACCTAAAAAAGAGAATCTCCCTACATCCTTGTGTCACTGCAAATAAATCATCTGGGAAGATGCTGTTGGGCAATAAGGATAATGATGATGATGACTAGAAACAGACGGTAGAGCAAAAAGAGGCACTATTAAGATTATTGTTTGCTGTAAGTGTTGAGTATCGGAGAGGTTTGTGCGATGTAAAGTGGAGCAGCTGTTGGTGGGTAGAGTTCATTGAGGCTGCTGGGTAGCATGTGTGGGGCGGGGCTGTTCCGCGTTTCAAGTGGTTACTGATCCCAGACACGGTGTAGTTGATCCCCTGCCGGGGGGGGTGCACCTGCCCCCGCGGAGGCGACAAGCGCTCGTAATGTTCAAACAAAGGGCGGTTCAGCGCGGGGCCCGAAACAAAAAGCGGCCGCCTTGCCCGCCGTTCCGCACCAGCGCCCGCCTCACTGCGGATCCTCTTTGTTGGACACTGTGCGAGGGCTGCGCGGAGACCGCAGTGGTCGCCGCACACCGTGAGAATCGAACCGTCACCGCTGCTTGCCGAATACAAGACCGCAATACGACCGAAACAACATGTGTGTCACACAGAGAAGATTCAACAATCTTGACCAATAGGCTTAGAAAGTCAATTTCTTGCGATATACGGGTACATATTTCTTTTCAGTTCTCCAATTATTGGAGGCTGTCCATATTTTCCCGTAGGGTTTTTTTTCTTCTTTTTTTTTTGTAACTCCTTAACGTCTTTTAACAGCGAGGTCTTTAGAGACGGTAAAGGAGGGGGGCAAGGAATGGGAAGGAATTAGGCCATGGCCTTTTGAAGGAAGCATCCCGGCATTCACCTGGAGTGATTTGGGGAAACCATGGAAAACCCAAATCTGGATGCCTGGACTGGGATTAGAACCGCCGTCCTCCCGGATGCGAGGCCAGATCGCTAACCACTACACAGCCACGCTCGGTTTTTCCCGTAGGCCTGGGTAGGAAGACGGAAAATGAAGAGACTCCCTGGACCTCGAAACCTTTTACCAATTGACTGCGTGGTACTCAAGAGACGGGCAGTGCAGAAGATTACGTTCATATATTACATGAACTTTAGTGGCTGAGACTGAGAACTGTTCAGAAAGACCGGGTGGCCATACTCGAAAGAATATTGATTGCAATTAAGAAAAACTGATTAAGGAGAATATTCGGTGATGGTAAGAAGTGGCAATACCACTGCCTAAGTACTAAGTGTTACCGATTTTTGTTTTAATTCGAACGTTACAACTCGTCAACGTCGAGGTAATTAGAGCCGAAAGATGATTGTAGGCAAGGAATGGGATGGAATTTGGCCATGGACTTTTGAAGAAACCGTGATGGCTTTCGGCTGGAGTTATTTGGGGAAACCATGGAAAATCAAAATCTGGACGGCCGGGTAGACATAACATACCTGACTCGAGTGTTACCGCACATCCACCAGGGTCGATCATGTTATTAAGCATTGGCTCTCTGGAACAGAGGCAATCCTAGAGCATTCTAGCCTCACATTCGGGAGGACGCAGATTCGAAAACACGTTTCTGGCATCCAGACTTGAGTTTTTCCAAAATCACTCCAGGTAAATGTCTCGATGGTTCCTTCCAAATGCCATAGCGGAATTCCTTCCCAATCCTTCCCCTAGTGCTTTCGTGGTTTTAACGATCACGACATCGGCGAGGCGTAAAGCTGAAAAAGGGAATCCTACGTTCGATTAATAGGTATGATAAATACTTTTTTTTTTTTTTTTTGTAACAGTTTAACGTCCCTTTTTAACAACGTGGTCTTTAGAGACGGGAAAGGATGGAGGCAAGGAATGGGAAGGAATTCGGCCATGGCCTTTTGAAGGAAGCATCCCGGCATTCGCCTGGAGTGATTTGGGGAAACCGTGGAAAACCCAAATCTGGATGCCCGGACGGGGATTCGAACCGCCGTCCTCCCGAATGCGAGGCCAGAACGCTATCCGTTGCACCACCACGCTCGGTATGATAAATACTCTTCTTCTTTTTAACCCAGCAAATTCTTTTTGGTACAAAGGCCCCTCAGCCAACCACTTTTCATCTGCTGTTTAAGTTTAGATGGATTATACAGATCATATCAGGCCATCAAATTACCTGACATACGGATGTCTTCATATGTCCACCTGAGTTCTTTTGTTTGTCCATTTTGTAGCGTAACCTAGTTCTGATACATAAACTTTACAGTTCCATTTCTTGGCCAAAAAACTGTTTTTGAACATGTCGCTTGCCCCCTTTTCGTCTTTCTTCTGGGTTATGGAGACCGTCTTTCTAACAACTACCCAAAATCGTTCCTTCGAATAATATATACACGTAAAACTTAACTGCTAATTTGTCCAGTAGCCTGCATCATTAGTCATGAAGGTGTGTAAAATTTCATTATCTTACTGCTTTTCATTAGCTCCAAAAGTAAACAAAATTCGGCAAAAAATATAATTTTTGATTAGTTGCAAGAAAAAGCATGAGTTGTGCATATATTTTTCCTCATTTATGATTCATCCCACAGTACCTAGTTTATAAAAACTTTTATTATCTGCCTTTACAGCATGTAAAAGACAAAGTGGATAACCGAGGTCAAGTAATGGGAAGGAAAAGAGCCAAGATCTGTGAACGAGCAATCTACGAGGACTTCCCCGAAGTTAAACGAAATATGAGTGACCTGACTACTGGGGACCAAAGCATTTCCTCGACTCTGTCAGATAGAAATTATTCTTTACTACATTTGAAAATGGTGACACATAACCTAAAACAGATATGATGAATTTAAGATATTTTCGTTACAACGTAAAATCTACTATGTAAGTTAACTGTATATTTATCCCCTGAAGCGACAGCATAATGTTGAATGGAGCCAAATAAAAAGCTGGGGCCCTGAGTCGCCCTTTTGGTTACGCCCAAGCCAAACAGTGCGGGACAGGATTACTGGGCTTATCGGTAGGGCTCTTCCACCTGATTGGATTTCGCAAGCGACGCGAAGGCTTATTGGCAGGGTGCAAGGGAGGCAGACGTAAGCGGATCATTTAAGCTTCCTATTGGTGATATGTATTCACCAGATTAAGTGATAGGACTAACTTTATGTCTTGCGTCAATACATCGATTTATCTGCACCACTTGAGACAGAAGCTATCCATACAACGAGAACCATAATTTTTCAATGAAACATTTTATTCACTTTAAATATATTGTGGGCATTTTTATGAACAAAACAAAAGAAATCAGTAGAAAGACTCTCTTATAATAAAGATTCTATTTATTTGTCGGAGGGGGTGAAAATATGTGACTAGGTCGTTAATATCAAATGAGATTAATAATATTAATTCATTAAATTTAATCGATGTTTTCTCGAAACCAGTTTTCTGTCTATGAACTAAAATTATTTCTAAACCTAGCTAAAACTTTAGACAGTCAGAACATATATCTTGAATTATAAAGTTAAAGTGTACCGGTAACTTTGGTCTCGCATTCGGGAGGAAGTGGGATCGAATCCCCGTCCAACCATCCAGATTTGTGAGTTCCACGGTTTCCCAAAATCTCTCTCGGCAAATGGCGGGATGGTTCCTTCAAACGGCCTTGGCCAAATTCCTTCGCGTTCCTTACCCCTAGCCCTTTTCCGACTCTAATGACCTCAACGTCGACGAGGCACAAAGCCATTAAAAAAGGTTAAAGTCTACAAGAAAATGCTGTCCAGTGTACGTTTATAATTTGCAAGTAGGAGCTTGGTACGACAGCCCTACACCCCAGGACTACAAATGTCTATCGACTGTGGGAACTTTGTACTTGAATCAGGTTTAATGCTTAGTACACAGTGTTAGCGCTAATGGCGTTTTGTTGTCGGAATCACGTTATTAGCAAGTTAAAAAGAAAACGCTTTCTATGTATGTGCTGGGACCGTACCTTAGCTTAATATGTATTCCACGCGGAGGAAGCCAACAATGAATATTCAATGGTTCCGTGCGAATAGTCTCAATCACTGCTGAAGACACTTAAACACTTCCTTTGTGGGAGGCTTGGCAACTGCGACATGGTTTCTTTTTCGACTTGCATTCTGTATTTGATGACTATACACTCGCCACTGATGAAAGCAGTCGCTAGATGAATCTTGAATTATGGGGACGTAATTTTGGGCGTCTTGAAATGGCAGAACATCGTATTACGCAGTAACCAAAAAAGGTTGCTATCAATCAGTTTTAGCAATTTTGGCTGTTGCTTCTCCTAGCGTCGTCAAGCGTTTCGATTGTTCTCTCGGACCCATAAGCTATTTGTTCCCCACTATTCAAATTTACAAACTCATCTCCCGTGTTGACGCTGGCACGGGAAGATTTATGGCCGCCGGTGGCACTTTAATAGTGTAATCCTTCAGAAGGACGGAAAGAGCCGCCGTGTGTACGCGGTAACGACGTGGAAACTGCTTTCCGCCGCACTTGGCTAAATTAACTCTAACCAACCGCTTCCTAATGCGTCCCCGGGAGCCCTCCGCCGCGCGGTTTCTTGCCGCTCTCTCGAAGTATTTACTGAATGCTGCTCAGCTGCAGGATTAATAGTCAGCAGTAGCGGCGGCGATATTTTATGGCTACTTTGTTTGCAGTTCGCTGGTTTCTCACCTTTAACGACCTAATTTGAAACGTTCGGCCGCGATGTTTGACAGGAGTTGCTAATGAATGACCATTATTACTGGTACCCGGCTATAATGATAAATATGCCGGTGTAGCATACCGCTGCTCTGAAAAAATGTTCTGCGGATGGCAAGTCGGAAAAAGTAGAGCAGTAATTGATGACTGAGCGTTATGATGCCACCGTGGAAGCTGGACGGCTAACTGAGTTAGAAATTATTGATTGAAACGAGCAACAATAAATCAGAAACTTGATATTACGCTAATATTCCTTGATGTGATGTACATTAAGTCGATAAATCAGCTTTCAAGAGAGCTGCTCGGGACAAAGTAGGCAACTATTAATATTTCTACCCTAGTCATAACTGTGTGATATGATGGAATTAGGTTATCTACTCGAGCATCGAAATACAGCAGAAGTCCGATTATCCGAGGTAAACGGGACCGGGACCACCTCGGATAGCGAAAAACTCGGATAACCGGAGGTCAAGGAAAGAGGTTACAATGAATCAAAAAAGTATTGAAACTGAAATAATACAATTTATGTATAGTGTAAAACTACTCGGCCTAACAACAGCCAGTAGACGTGACTCATACTCGACACAGCAACAGGCGATACACGCAAGCGCTACAGTTCCACGCTGAATATCATACACACTCTAGTTGGAAAAATATTCCATATCTTCATAAAAGCATCCTATCATATTTCAAAAATTTACCTCGGTTAACCCGGGGGCTCGGATAATCGGAACTCGGATAATCGAACTTTTACTGTAGTTGTGAATGGAATCATTCTAGGCAATTCAATCCCTTTCCGACGTGTGTTTAAGTATTTTCTCTATGTGATTAGTTAACTGGGAAGTATGTACGTAATTGTAATGTGTATGTAAGAAGGCAGAGTAAAAAATCAGGCCTACTCTTCCAAAAGTAACCTTGGGTGTTGACAAAGCTTATGTCCGCCTATGACGGTCGAGGTACCAATATTCGTGTCGCATACCCTTATTTCACATACTTTGCGGAGATGCTTAAGGTTTAGCCGAAAACTTACTGACACAGTATGGTGATCAGGAATATCTAGCCCCAATGAGCAAGTCTTCAATAGTGAGAATTTTTTTTCCGTCGTCGGGAGATGAAGCAGGTAACCCCGTGTGGAACGCCAGATGCCCTCATAGTGTCGGAGAAACATCAGCCACGAGCTGCACAACACAACTAACTGAAAATCGGGGAAATTAATATTTTCACCAGTAAGAAACATAACTATGCAAAGCAAATGAAATCTGGAAGTGGTATCGCGTACTGCGGACAACATTCGAAACCGATGCCAAGTCTTTGAGAATCAAGAGCCGATCGTTGCAGCATGGTCAGTCAGCATGACACTGTTGGCAGGCACCACAGCTCATGCCAATCGGCACCGAGTGACGTAATGTACAAAATCGGAATCAGATTCGCATTCAATAGGACACGAGACGATCCAGCACAGTGGTTCCCAGTTAGTGGTACGCGAACCACCAGGGGTACCTGAGGTTGCGTCAACGGGTGCGCGTGGTAATCTTTTGGCTAAGATAATCACTCCGATAACTAGGAAAAAAAAAAAAAAAAAAAAAAACAAACAAACACATACGCCAATATAATATCGCCAAGATATATTTTACGACAAACTGCGCCTGCTTGAATTATAGTACTGTAATGTTATTTTTTGCTGTCATCAGTCTTTCGACTGGCTTGATGCAATCCTCCATCCCTTCCTATCTTGAGCTGACCTCTTCATCTCCACATATGCCCTACAACCGACGTATTCAATTATCTGCTTCATATATTCTAATCACTGTCTTCCTCTACAGTTCATACCTTCGACTGTTTCCTCCACCAGCAAATTAACCAATCCAGCATGTCTCAAAATAAGACCTACCAGCCTGTCTCTTCTTTCTGTAAGCTTCTTCCAAAAACTTCTTTCCTCACCCATCATTTCCAAAACACGTTAATTTCTTACTTTGTCTGTCCACTTAATTTTCAGCATTCTTCTAGAGCACCACATTTCAAATGTTTCAATTTTTCTTCTTTCCGGTATTCCTAAAGTAATGCTATGGTTGTGCAAAGCATTCGACTGGAATCAACGCATTTATTTATTTTTCATTTCAGCTATAAGACGGTTTCTTGAAGTAGTACTCGGGAAAAACTATTTGGGAACCACTGATCCAGCACCAACAGGTGTCCCATGCATGGCGGGAATTTTTTTTTGACTTACGTTAACAATCTCACAAAACTCCAATAAGAAAACTTAGCATGATTTTATTTTACATTTGTTTACTATATTTGTAGGCATTAGGATCTTACACCATACAGACAGTATTTATATACAACAGAAAACCTTTCAAAATCACGTGTACACTAGACTAACGAACAATTCAGTAATATGAAACGAATCTGGGTGCACAGAAGTCGAGTCAACGGCGTTAAATTCACAGGATTGGACATACGATGCATTTATCGAGTTAGATAAGAAGCAATTTGGATGCTCATATGTATCACAAATCCATCATAAGACTGAGCTCGGTGGGTGAGTAGTAACGCTCGTGTCTGGATTTCAGGAGGACGCGGGTTCAAATCCCTTCCCGGCCATCTGAATCTCGCCTATACAAGGTTTTCCGAAATTCGGTACAATTTCTTCAAAATGCCGTTGCCAAAGTCCTTCCCGTTTCTTGTCACTAATCGTCTCCTGTCCCTAATGACATCGACTAGACATAAAGCCCACAGGCAAAAAGGAAAAGAGCATCATGAAGCGAATAATTTTCAGTGACCACAGGATCACTCCTGAGTCTTATATCCTTGGGGGCGTCCATTAATTACGTGAGGTGAAATGAAGGGGGTTCCAGCGAAATCTCACGATACTTCACCAAGGGGGAGGGGGGTCAACGGAAATCTCACGTGAGGTTTTGAAATTACTACTATTACTATTACTCCGCGATTCACTAAAAGTGTTTGGCGGAGGGTGCATTGCACCTATCAGGAAAGGTAATGGTTTGGAAGGGATATACGGGATATGGCAGGTGGCGCCCATGGGCTATTGTGAGGAACCATCCCAGCATTCGCCTGGAGCGATCTAGGGAAACCATGGAAAACCCAGATCAGGATTCTTGAAGAATGGTAGGGCTAAAAGGAAAAAAATAAAATAAATAAAAAAAAGGTCTACAAATGACGCCAAAGTCAACTTTAGGGGCATGGGGGTCTCCGTCAAAATCTCACGTCATTTTAGAGGGGGGGGGGGGGCGGAATTCCGGAAGGCTACCTCCGTACAGAAGCGGTTTTCCAACCGCTGCCAACTTCTACCAATGAAACTCCCCAAGCGTCTGATACTTTTTTTTTCCTAGTAAAAGAGAAACTCACAGGATTGAAATACTGCTGCGGCATATTACACATAATTTGCGTTGAATGCTATTCGTTTTTCCCTGCAAACTAGGACGCGTATGCAGATTTGGACACTTGCTGGTCCAGGGCGGCGCACGCGAGGTTTTGGGGGGCAGGTTGTTGCGCGGCTGGTCTTGGGGAATGCAAGTCCACCTGCTCCAAGGCCATCGCGGGGATACTCGCGGCCAAACACACTGGACTCTACCGGGCACACCCACAGATAGCTATCAAAACACTCTCCCCTCTCTCGATATAAGCGCCTTGACTTCAAATGCACTGCTTGCTGCTTACCTCCTTCTCCATCAATACGCAGCCACGCTTGCAACGCCGTCCGTTATTGCTTGACTAGCTAGCAAGAGAAATGCTAAGAGGCTTTGCGCAACATGAAGGTGGAGCTTCCACTGTAAAACAGGAATCTAAGCTGAACGGAATGAAAATCAATTTAAAGTGCAGCAGAAGGATGGGAACGGAATAAACGACATAATCCGCGTGTTCCTTCGAACAACATTTAGGCAGATAATATCTTACCGTCTCCTTTTGTAGAGAGGAGAATCAAGTAATATGGAATAGTCTGGTAATATGGAATACCGAGGTTTCTCCTCTGTCGAATGCTGCTGTGTAGTGGAAGTACCATCAACTGCTGCTCAAAACTGCTATGATGCTTTGTGATGAAGGTCGTTCATTGGGGAGCTGAATTGTGTTTGCTGTCCAACAAAGTTTGTTTTTCCACTTTCGAGAATTTTTGAAGATAAGTTTTCTAAAATATATTTAAAATATTATATTTATTTTTTTGATCGCTAGTCTTAGTGTGATGGTTTGTTGTACAGTTCTCTTTTCTGGCTGGCATCTTTTTTCATAATATCATCAAGCCTATTTTGTCCAAGATGACGATTCGGGTAATATGAGATACTTAGTATTCCACAAAACCAGACATAAAACTGTGGTATTTCATACAACCCGTAAAATAATTACTGAGCTGAAAAACATTTTTAATAAAATATAAGTGTGGGTAATACGATTTTTGTTAATATTGATTGAAAATAATAAAATAACAATTGAGAAAGTAAATATTTCTGAATTAATTCATTAATTATGTTTTGTTTTAAGAATAGCCGAAAAAAGAAAGAAGCGAAAGCTATTGAATCCGTCAAAGATGATGATGATGTTGACTAAAAAGTATCATTAAATCTGTTTTTCTCAATACCCGATAGTTCACGTTATTGGAAACGTTCTATTCCATATTACCCGCCTATTCCATATTACCCTCCAAACGACAATTTTTTAAACTAAATTTTACTAATTAAAAAAATCTGTTTTGACTGGTTTTTGTTAGATATATATTATCACAAGAAGTTGAAGGTTGTATTGGTTTTAGTTTCAGGTATTAAATTATTTTCAGTACTATTTTGTACAACAAAACATAAATGGTATTCCATATTATCCGATTCTCCTCTATCTGTAAGCGAGCAGTAGTTGTGTAAAGATCTCGTTCCTGACCTTGTAGAAGATACATAATGATGTGCACAGATCGAGATAGTTTGCAAAATAATGAAATATTATGTTTTTTGATTGGTTTTAAGCTTCATGGCCTCTTCTAAAGGTGTTCTTTAAATCTATGAATAAACTCTGTTCTTGATGGGAAGGAGGAAAATGGAAGAAAAAAAAAAACAATAGTTATGAACTATTCTAAGAAAACTCTCTCATACGAAACTGCACAATCTCTACATCAGTGTTTCCCAACCTTTTTGGGTCATGTCCCCCTTTCAACATTTTTTTGCCCCCCATATACAATTTTTAATAAAAAAATTATTTGTTATTAAATAAACTGATATAGGATGTTTTTGAAAGAAAACACTTTAATATTATCATAAAACACAGTAAGTAAAATTAAAAAACATATAATGAAATACTAAAATTCAAATTCAAAAGATTTATAATAAACATTTATTATGGCAATTTAGTGTGATCCTTTTAAGAATTTGCTTTTTTTGCTGTATTTTGTAACCATATCTGGCATTGCGTTTAAATAACCCAAAGAGAAAGCGGTAAAGTCGTATCAAGTAAATTTCTAAATTGCCCCCCTAAAAAAACCAAATTGCCCCCGTGTGGGGCATGGGCCCCACGTTGGGAAACACTGCTCTACATGGTCCTTCGATCTTCATCGCTTTGTTTACAAGCATGTTTTACAGTATCCCTCTCTGTGTATTGTCAGTCGAAAAACAGCTAGCGTAAAAGCCATGTTGATAACTGACGACAGCAAAAAGGCATTAAAAATAATCAAATTATGTAGCTAAAACTTTAATGTAACCAACAGTTCGTTTAGTAATTACATCTTTAGGAGCATAGCGAACTGTCTATTCATACATCCTAAAGTAGAGAACCATACCGTAACAGACACAATTACTTTTTCACTGGTAAGAAAGTCCACCATTCGAAGTTTGCTACTGTTAGGATTTTTTAAAGGCTTACAATTTTATTTAATAACTAGTTGATATTTGCTAGCAGTACAGAGACCTACACATCCTACGCGTCTATCACCATTCAGTAATTCTTCGAAATTATAAGACAACTTGTATCATTTATAAAGAAAATTTTTCAACCAAATGTAGACAGTACTTTTCTCCTTGTTTCAAAGGATAAGTGTGCAAACTTTCATCGAAATCGGATTAAAACTATGGATTTGTATGAAGAACAAACGACCAAACAAACAAACATACATACATACATACATATATCTTTATATATATAGATCTGATGAATTAAGAAATCGTCCATCTATCAGAATACACTTCTACATGTTACGCTTTATCCGGAGATGCTACACAAAATCGCGACGGATGCGGAATATGTAGAAATTTGAAACTGGACCATATCACTGACGAAACAAGACTTTCCTGTCCTGAGGTTAGGTACTTCTACAAAAACCAAATTTTAAATAAAGGTTTCTGTACCATTAAATGAAGCTAAAATAACTACGAGAATCTGCCGTTAATCTTCTGGCAAAGAAATGCAAATATTTCAGACATATGGCTACCATTATGAAATATACAGTTGAAACACTGCCCCAGCACATCGTGTGGTTACAGAAGTTATCTACACGTAACCTGACTGACAATGAGAGCTTATTTAATGGTAAACGCCACTGTGGTATTAGTTCTAATTGTTGTATTATTTTTAGAATCGTCTTTTGCAGTTCACTGCCATGGAGATGTGGCTACGAACAGGGAAAATACGATTTCCAGCTAAGTACAGCCTGAGGCCATCAGACATTTCAGAAAGGCCTGTATCAAAGTTGAAGTGTGGGCCAGACAAACGCTGCCCTCGCTCTGAGAGATAGATTTTTTAATGTTAGTTACGTAAGCCAGCTTTACGTAAAATGGAGGCACTCCGAGACGATCGAGAGCTGACTGCAAACAATTTCCGGTTCTCTAAAATTAATCTACAAACAATAATCCCTAGTATTTTTAATATAATATAAAAAGGAGCGCTAAAGTGATTACTTTGAATTTTTAGGGTGTTGGGTTGTGACATATACGCCACATGTAACTAGCCCACCCCGACCTATAGTTTTTGCTAATTACAGTTATTTACTTCGTAATTGATTGTAAAGTTTCTTTTTCTTGAAATAGTAATTCAGATAATAATAATGAAACCCATTGTTTGTTAATAGGCTCGCCAGCCAACCTCCCGCGCACCGTAGTACACTCGTAACATATCTTCATTACATTTAATGCAGTCCGCGCGAGGCTTCCGAACAGTATAGTCATGGCATAGGGATGTGGGATGCCGATGCACCAGCCCTATAAGTATGATTGCAATCTATGATAGATTTTGGAAGATTGTGTACGTAAATTCATAATAGTAGAACGAACTTTCTGAAGATTTTGTATTGTTTTTATCTCTGCTACAAGTACGTAATAAATTGAATGGAGTGCAATTGGTATTGTTATTTATATAATAATAATACCTATAATTGAAGCATTTAAGAAAGAGAACAGTATTGCATGGAAAATTAAAAGAAGTACAGCAATTAAAGTGAGTTTCGTTACGGTAAATAGAAGTGGAGGGAGAAGGCAACCCGCTCGAGTGCTCGAAACAGTTGCTGTTCCCAATTTCTTTTTGGTTACGGAACCCTAATTGATCATACATTTTTTGGCGGATCCCCATTTTTATGAACGTAAGCTGAAAAACCAGTCTTGCATCGGTAAGTCGTCACAAACGGAAGCAGAACTATGACAGCCTTCTCACTGCATGGTTATGACTCTTTTAAACGAACAATTTATTTAATTCTCGGATGGAATACGGAACCCTTGTTCCGCGGACCACCATTTAGGAACCACTTAGAGGGCCAACTGTTGGTAGTGACAGTAACGATGTTGCATATTGGCTCACCACTGCCAGGATAGAGAAGATAGCAGTGATAGCTTACAGAGTGTACTTCTATTTACACAATTTCAGTTACAGAACACTACTCGCAATTTCTAAGACAGTTAGAAATTCGTGTGCGATGCCTGATAACAAGGACGTTCCAGGTACCATAGGTATTATAACCACTGTTTAATATCTTCAGATTACTCATACGTAATCCACATACATGTTCTTACGCGGAACCCTTTAAATAGGCAACACAGAGAAATTGAAAGCCGAAAACATCGCAAAACGATTTATTTTCAGGCGGATCGGGATCGCTCTCGTTCGTCTCGATGCAGACTCTACACCTGCGACACTTACGTAGCGGGCACACGTGTTCCGTGCCCGGCAGAACTGGTTTTTGTGTGTGGCTTGTGATTAACGCAACAGTGGCTTTCTTTCCGCCCGGCGGTTATGCTGTCAGGTGTGACGAACAGGAATTCGAGCTGAAACAGTGCGAATTCGACCTCTGCACCAGCAAGCGTAGCTACACCTCAACTATCCGAGCGAATCAAATTCATTTTACGTTTACCCCTGCCTAACAATGTCTCGGTGAGACTGCAGTGTAAAAATCTTAAATGTTACTGTATGCATGGATAACTACGGTAACACGTCTGTTCACTGTAGCCAGTGGCGTAGCTATCGGAGGGCTAGGCGGTGCCGTACACAGGGGTCCCCAAGTTCAGGGGGCCCACAAGCTTAGCTCAAGGGGCCCCGAAGTTCAGCTCAGGTGGCCCCCAAAGTCAGCTCAGGTTGGCCCCAAAGCTTAGGAAGCCCCTACCAGCAAACCTCACGCGACTTGGTAGAGCTAAAAAAAGAAAAAATGGTCCTGCCCATCCAGCCTGAGGGTCCCTTTTTTTCCGCCAGGGCCTTTGTTAACCTACGTACGTCACTGACTGTAGCATGCTGTTTAAGTTGTGGATAAGAGAAGAAAAAACGGAGAGGGTGAATCCACTGCCGGCTCATTCAGCCTGCTCTACCGAAAGACACCTGAAGGGTGTGCCAAGCTTAACGAATCATCATCAATAATGCGTGTGGCACCACTCCATATACTCTGTAGACAGTTTGGAATTCAACAAAGGACTTTTTGGGATTAGAAATCACGAACTGCCATGTCTCCTCTCCTGTCTGCATAATACTGAACGCTGATTATTGATTCTACTACTGGGTTAAACCCGAGCACCAGATACTAACATGGTTTCACAGAAACCTCGGACAACAGATACGATATTTTAGTATATGCAATATATGCACACAATTTGAATTTTTCTTGTTTAATGAAAAATTTGGCTCATTCATGATGCTAGAAATGACGTCAAAAGTCAATTTTGATAACATCCCACTGTATCCCCTTGATGCTTTAGATTTAAGGTGACTTCATATGGTTAATATAGTTTGAACTAGATGTAATATTGCCCGGTGTGTTACTATGTTTAGCTGTAGTTGGCAACAGTGCTGCAGCCGTATGGGAGCGGCGTTACGAGATCGACTCATCTTTGTAGGTCAGCCTCGCATCACTTTCTCTCCAGCTCCCTGTAACAATAACGGTCCTGCCTCCTGGCGAAGGATCTTCCGCCCATGTGGGTCGTGACACAAGACATCCAGGAAGGCTGAAGGCAGTCTCAGCAAAACTTCACTCTATACAGTTCTCCGCTTCACTGTAATATGTTTCCCCGATGATATAATGCGTATTTTGACAACATAATACTGTACATACTGTATAATTTAATTTTATTATAATCTCACGAAGTCGAATAAATAAATATAGATACGTTTGAAATGTTCATAACAACGCACCCCACTTGTCCGATGAATAATTTAGGAAAAGCGATCATTTTAAGCAATTAATGAGTCACACAATTATAACATATGATAAATAAACGTCACTTTGCATATTCAAATCATGATTTTAATGTTCGAACTCGCCAGTCTCGCAGAAATATTACTTCCTGCAGAAACAAATTATGTCAGAAAAGTTTCGTATGATGGTATTGTTGGAGTAAAGAGGACCGTGGCAAAATATTATCGGATATACTGTGCACATTCAACTTGAACAGTCTGAATATCAGGATCAGAGGAAAGCAGATTAGTTTGTAAAACCGTTCATTTTGGTCTTGAACGGGCGTTGCGAAAGACACAAAGTGACAAGAAATAAAAGGATAGAAGTACTATAAGGATTTCTAAAACAAGTTTTCTATGCCCGCTTTGCAAAAAACATTTGACTGAGTTTCATTTTAATAAGTACGTAACCTATGTTGATATTCCTTGCCCCCATATTCGAACTCCAAAATAATTACATACGCGAATTTTCAAATCTAGTCAATCACAACGTACCGCTAAGGCTGAGAAAAAAATTCATATTTCTGCATGGCTGCCAATTTCGCATATAAATACTGTAAGCATAGCTTTATTAGAATCGTGCATTAATTCAAAGTTGCGCTTATTTGTAAACTTAAAACTGGAGATTGTTGTAAGAAGTTGAAAACTAACTGGAAGAGGAAAGACAGTTACATAATACTGACATACTCTTTGAAATCGATAACATTTTCGAAATAACCAAAATAAAGAAGTTGATAAAATCTTTTTGCCTCGTTGACGTCGAAATCATTAGAGGCGGAGAACTACTGGGTGCAAGGGTTTGGAAGGAATTTGATCATGGCCTTTTGTAGATACCATGCCGGCATTCGCGGGGAGTGATTTGGGGAAACCATGGAAAACCCAAATCTGGATGGCCAGACGAGGATTCGAGGCCGCGTCCTCCCGAATACGAGGCCAGAGTGTTACCGCTTACCCACCACGGTCGGTCTGTCGTTGTAGTGATACATTTTTTGAACTGTTGCACACTTCCTAACGTGCCGTGTACGTATTTCCGGAAGTGCAGTCGTGCCGTGTCTGTGACTGACTTGGGTCAGCTGCTGGTCATTGCGGCAGAGTATCGTGGGAGCGTGACAACGTGTCCATATGGCGCGGTGTCTGCCGGGATTACAGGAAGGCAGAGGTCTTCCGTCTGCAGCGAAGCGCCGCAGATTGCATCATCGCGGATCGCCGCTAATGACACGCACTCGGCCTCGACTTAAACAAAGCCGTGTGAGCCGCCACAGCTGTGAGGGGCCTAATTGGATCTGCCCAGGTGTCGCGTGGGCGACTCCCGACAGCCTTTTGTCTATGTCTCACTCACCCCTCCCCACCATCATGCGCTTCGCCAGTGGCTATCTACCAATTGGTAACGCAGCCATTCATCAGAGGTTTAGTTCATTGCTTTTATGCGTTTGTAGGGGATCTGGACATCACATGTGCTGTCCCACGATTTACATTTAAAACTGAGTCAAATGTTGCAACAAAGCGGAGTATTTAAGCTGAAGTATTCATATAGTGTGTAGTAATGTGGTCGTTGTTCTGGCGAGAAATCATGTTGGTGACGAGTGTGTGACTCGAATTTGGTGCAATGTCATTCTTCAGCGTCACTACACACGTAAATGGTATCCTTGATATATCATTGTCACTAACTTGGGACTCTTGAAGAAAACGGGAATTGAGTAAGATATGAAATGTTTCTGCTGAAAGATCTGCAAAGCTAACATTTCTGTCTGCGGTACCATTGCTATTCATTTTTCTAATGGTATGCTATCAGAAATTAGATTTATGCAGATGACATAATGCTATATAAAACGGTCAGAACGGTAGAGGACTGTAAATAGCGGCAGGGTGATCTGGACAGGATATCTAGTTGGGCTGGTCGACATGGGATGAAGATAAATGCAAAGAAGTCAGCTTATTAGATACACAGGTAGAAAAACTAAAGTTTGATTATGAGTATAAGGTGGGGAATGAATTCCTGTTGAAGACTTGAAATGTAAATATCTTGGCATTGCATTTGATAACAAGCTTAACTGGGCAGGATACATAGGACAGGTGGTAGGAAAAGGTTTCAAAATTCTGCACTTGTTGGAGAGAGTGATTAGGTAATGTACGAGAGACGTAAAGGAATTGGGTTACACAATTTTGGACAGACCATTGCTTGAATATGGTAGTGTAGAATGGGACCCACATTTTGAGTATCAAATACAGGAGTTGGGGAGGGTGCAAAAAAGAGCTGCTAGATTTGTTTCTGTATCAGTAACAGATATGATAAAAGAGCTGGAATGGGATTCATTGGAAGACAGGAGGAGGGTGAAGGGGGTCATGGGAGTTTACAAGGTGTATATTGGTGATGAGGCATGGAAAAATATTGGTGTAAGAATTAAAAGTAACCTATGGAAGGGAAAAGATGACCATGACCACAAGCAGGCAATCGATTTCAGGCACAAGGGTGTAGGAAGATTATCTTTTATAGGTAAGGTTTCAGGGATTGGAATGAGTTACCAAGAGAATTTACCAAAAACGTTGAAATAATTTAAAGTTTAAATTTGTAGAGGGCAAAAGTAGGTGGATGCAGGAAAGGGGGAAGATGGGTGTGTAGGGAAATTGCCACCGGAGCGTGCGCTCCATTGCAATTAATATTAAATTAAATTAAATTGAAAGTAAGAATTGGGAACGCAGTGTCCATTGCCAATCGAGTCTCCTGCCCCAAGTTGGCGTGTCTTTACAGCTCGTCGACGACAACGTCGCTATCGCCGAGTGGGGATATTAATCTAAAAGTAAATCGGCTAGTCCTGCATTCGCCTGGAGCAATTTTGAGAAACCATGAAAAATCAAACTCTAGATTGGTTCGACAAATCCACTAAGAAAATCAAACATTCGTCAATGCAATAATAAGAAAAGAATCGGTGGAAAGTATTTGTTTAAATTATGTTCTGACCGACGAATTACCCGAGAATCATGAATCCGCAAAAAAATGTTCATTAGGCAGTTAGATAAGATGTTCAACAAAGAAGCTGGTTTAGATTAACAAAGAAGCTAATTTAATACGATTCACGGAACAAGGGGTACAGTAACTGTAGCCAACGATTGTTGCTTTTAAGTATTGCAGAAGGTGCAACTTGAAATTCGTCGGTTCATCTACACTGACTATGAGAAGACTTCGGGAAATTCAACACCGACGAAACTTGGTGGCAACTTTGAAGAAGATTGTTCTATCAGTGAAGTTTTTATATCTATCTGGTTTGCTGTGGAGGATGCATAGCAGGTGTGGGGTCAACGCATTGGTTCTTCATCGTGGGAATTAATTTCGCTCGCGATTAGGACTTGATATCGTCTTTGTAATCGAAGAACATGCAATCTTCTGAGTAGGGACAAACTAGTGAAGTTGGAGGCACATGAGGCTTTAGTTTAAACAGTCTTGATAACTCAAGAATTCAATCGGGACAATCTCACTGTAGACACCTAAGACGGTTCAAACACGTCACAAGTTTCTGATCCTATCCTTATAAGGCAAAACCAGAATCTCTCCATCGTAGCCGCACGAGTGATGACATCGCTGTAGCGAAGTGATTACAAACACTGAGCCGAAATTAGGTGGCGAGTTGATGAGACCGAGATTTCGCAGTAGTGAGTGAGATTGCAGCAGGCCAGTCCGTTTCGCAAAGCTCGCGGTGGGCGAAGCGAATGCGCCGTTGACCCCTGACTCCGAGCACCCACGCGGTAGACACTTTCTACGGCGGAGACGGTGGCAAACGTCGTCCTGACACTTGTCGGTGAGAACCGCGACTCGTGTGAAAGTCAGGAGGTCGTCGCCGGATGAACTTCAGTGCTCTGCGAGACCATCCTTACACTCCATCCTGCTCACTCGTTCTTGGCTTTCTTTCGATGATCCTTAATACAGAATATCTCCTGGATCTCAAACCTAATCTGAAAGCGTCACTTGCATGTTATTGAAATAGAGAGGACTGGCGTAAAGAGCTCAGAGAATTATGGAGATATCAGTGATGACATTTTCACTAGAAAATACAAGAATAGGACATCCTAAATAAAATCATTTACAAAGTTTTAATACGTCTTGGAACAGACTGATTGATACCTTGAAGTGGCAGTTGCCCGGTCATATTGCTCGGAGAAACGATGCACGAAAACGGTGTTGATCTGTAGTTCAAGTGATCATCAGAGTCCAAGAGGAACACCATCAGACCGACGGGGCAAAGACATACACAGGTTCGCTGGAGTTGGAATCGCCCAAGACCATCCTACCTGGAGAATACTGCTGAGCTAAGAGGCCATATCATTCATTCCATGACACCTGTATATGATTTTCAAGTATGGTAGATAATATGACTGAAATATTGTGATTTCGTAGCGTCATTACGCTGAACCAATCTCAACATTGCGATTATTTAACTTCAGTACTGCTTGATAGAAAACAAGTGTTATTTACTTTTTTATTTGTGGTCTTACAGCTCTTACATGTCGTTGGAGCCGGCAGGGGAACTGTTCCGCCATTTGCCTGCTGTTATTTTGGAAAACCATGGAATAAACGAAATCAAGATGGCTGGTTCGGGGACCGAGTCCGCGTTTTCCTGAACGCCAACCCTCAGAATTGACCGCTCAAACATCGTGAGATTGCCAGAACAGAAAGCGTAGCACACAGGAGTTAAAACTTCTTACTATTGTTTTCATTTCTCTCCTTGTTGAATAATGATACTATGCTGTTAACAATCTCAGCGATGACTTTAGATAAAGACTGGAGTAATTTTGCACGGATGTAAAAAAAAAACTATTATAAAATTTCTGACGAGAGAGAACAAATCGTGTCGAGCACTTCATGATTATACTTGCCCTGTCCAACAGTTTTTCTATCTCTTGAAACACTGTTTACCTGGATCGCAATCATATTTCTGGCACTATGCTACAAACTGATCTGTTAACAAAGCTATAAGAAAGGGGTGTTAATTGTTATTTTACAACGTCTAGAGGTGAAAAGATACTTTGAATATATGAGAGATGATTTTAAAATCATTCTGGTAGTTACTTTTATCCTGTTGAGTCTCTTCATTTTTCCTTCCAAGTTATCAGAATATAGATATTATCTAGAGGCAGCTAGAAGCAAGAACAACCTTGAGACATCTTTATAGATGGATTTAGCTGTCTCATGAGTTGATATTATCGTCTTAATAAAGAGGACGTCGACTATGCGCCTCGCGGTGGTGGAAGAAGATTTGTTCTGCCGTTTTTTGTCTCAGGTGTTTATTTGTTTGAAATCTCTGAGTCGTTTCCCATTAACTTAATGACAGGATGATGCACCGCTGTCTCACTGCTCTAGGGCGCAAGCCCGGGAGGCCTCAACTCACTTCGCTCTTCCTCTTTTTTTCTGCACTCTTATAAGTCATCCATCCCAGTATTTAAATATCAATAATCGCCACTCCGGTAGTAGATTAGAATAATGCCGCAGTGAGCCATCTATCTTTAAAGTAGGGACATTTTCTCTCAGCTCGGGCTATTAGTTCGAGCAAATAAATACTGTTTCGGAAGCCATTCCGCCTAATGAATGTGGACAGTTCTAAAATTGTGTGGCCCGACAGACAAAAAACGGCTGAGGAACAAATGGGGTGTTGACGAGCTGGATCAGCGCCCCACTTCCGGCAAACACCCTCAACCACTGGACCACGCTTCCAGGGCGAACTGAAGTTACTGGTCGCCACATATATAGCTAACATATTGTTTTGTATATTTTTTTCTGCGCGCAAATGCAGAGAAACAAGACCTTAGAATCAGAAGTTTACATTACTAATTACGTTGTGGTAAGGTGCTATGTTCTCGGCCCCAACCGCAACTGAAGACACAATGTGTAAATTAATAAACATCAAATTTTGCAAAAAGAACTTGTTGTTTTCACAGAGAAACATAAGCTTCATACGTCTTTATGTAGCTATATTTCTGACAGCAAAAATAATATCACCAATTTTGATGGAGGGCGATAAGTTTTCAGACCACCCTCTTACTATCGTTTGGCGCATTTATTCTTTCTGTCAAACGTGACATGGCAGTTTCTGGAGTGACTTTCATAAAACTTAATACGTTGGAATTTCTTGGACTTTACACATCCCTGGCCTGCTGAGAGTTTTTCAGCCTATTACATTTTAATTTACACTATTACTGAGAGAATTTGGCCTAAGTTACTGTTATAATTTCATATAAAGTTACATATCTTCGCTCATAAAAATTTTATTTTTGACTAAAAACAATGCACTGAATATTTTTAACCAAATCCTCTGCTAAGCAGTCGATGACTTTAAATGAACTTCTTTACAGAATGCCTCGTTGATGTTTCACTGGATGTCATAAAAATGTCATTTGGTAGCCCGATTCTGGTTCTATTACCGTGACTAACGAGCTATTTTTGGAGCACAGTTGGTATGTTTGAAAGGTGATTAATGAAAATTAATTAGTGAGTGATTGTAGGAGCAGAGTAGGAGTATTTGAAAAGTATTTCAAGGATATTAAATCAGATGAAATTCCTGTTAGGTATTGTATAATTTAATGATTCTTTGTAGCAGCTGTCAACGAATTACCCCGTTTCAACCCTACATTTACAATTAATAAAACAAATAAAAAACAAGTGGAAACAGGTGACAACTATTGGTAAATAGCCATGTCTGACAAATATTTTCAGCAACTGATTGTTACGTTGTTCGTTTATGATATGAGTACATTTGAGGCAGTAAAGGGACATACGCCCGTATTTGCTTGTATAAACTATCTTTCAGCATTGGCGAAGAGAATGGGAGGAACAAAGGTGGTTTCCTTCGTACCTTCCAAGTCCAGCGCTCAGACATGGCATCCGGATGGACGAGGTTTCAGTCCCCGGACCAGCCATCCAAATCTCGGAATTTCCATCAAATCACTCCAGGCGAACGGTTTCTTTTGAAATGTAATGGCCGAATTCTTTCAGTTTCCTTATTCCAAATTAGCTTGCTCCTTCAATAACTTCGACGTCGACGAGAAGTAAAGCTCTTACTTAAAAAAACTGAAGTGCAATACCGAAAGAAATCTGCCCGATACCAATCGCTCGATATTAATGAACTCGTCCTACTGATTCATCCAGTACAGCACTGAGAGATAATTACTGTGGACTACTGAAAGACCGGGAACGATTTTTTGCGTATGGTCTTGGGTCTGGAATAGTTCCCGTTTATAGAGTCGAGGGCTATGACAGGTTTACCTGATCTGGCCAAATACAAACATAACCTGTGTTTCACTCTGAGGGTTCGTCGGCAAAATTTGAATAAAATCATTTAAGCCTGGAGAACTTAGAAGTATTAATAGACGCATTAAACACGTACAGAGACGATCGCGCTGTTGTTTAAATGTTTTAAAGGTCGTCGTCAGCTGACTTGAACTAGCTGAAATATAGAAACCGTACTTTTATTTGACGTTAAGATTCACTGTGCCAAATTTGAAGAATTTCTGTTTGTTTTAAAGCGACTGCGACCATTATCATTGCTTCGGAAGCATCTGGTTGTTCTTGATTGAGGCTGGCTAAACATTCATATTGTAATCTTTGGTCATTATGTCCGTAGCGGCCAGAGAACTTCATATAGATTCCAGATTATGAGCTAAGCAACTCCGAAGAAATGAATTGCCACAATAGTCGTTTAGGTAACACATCTGAAGACTGATGTGCACTTTAAATAACCTAATAACTCACGTTCAACTAACACGAACAAAGACCATTAACGAAGGTGGTCTTTTAAAATAAGTTAAAAGTAAATAATACGTGACGTATAAATTTTGGTCAAGCAGCAATATTAGCAAAAGTTTTGAGTAAAAACAAATTTTGCCTAGGCCGGAATGACAATTAGCATCCAGGTTACAGCAGAGGCCATGAGTAATTTAATTTTTTTTAAAGTTTTTTTATGTTGCATTTATTGTCAACATGTTATTGAAAAGCAGTTCCATGTTCTTTCAGCAATAAATTTTTACCATTTTAAAAAAAAAAATGCTACGAAAAACAAACTTAATTAATGTATTCTGGCAATTCTTTTAATTGAAGTTGCTTAGCTATTAAATTGTGCACATAACCTAGTAATACCTCTGACTACTGTCAATATGCGAGCGAAGGCCGGCGTGTGACGTCATCGTTCTCCAGCATATAGCCACCGAGTTAGTGAGTGAGCTCACTCATTGAAGTTGCTTGGCTATTAAATTGTGCACATAACCTAGTAATATCTCTGACTGCTGTTACGACTGCTCGTAATATGCGAGCGAAGGCCGACGTTTGACGTCACCGTTCTCCAGCCAGTAGTTATCCAGTTATTGAGTGAGCTTACTAAGTTATTGTATATAGAAGTGTTTTTTTTTTTTAAATATTGAGAGTGTGATATATATGAACGAACGTAAGTAAAGTGCGCGAGCGGCAGCTGCCCAGAGCCCCGAGGCGCTAGAAGTCGTCTCGCACGTGTTTTGCTCGCCAAGGGCCACGAACTTGTCTCCCGACTGTGTCCGAAGTGAAAAATCGCGGTGCTAAAAAAGCTAACGAGCCCCACCGTGCTTCCGGCCACGTGCGAGGCACGCGACGCCCCCGCCACACCACGTGTCTGTGTTTTTTGGGGCGGACTCGACACCCCCGGCAAGCAGAGTGACCCCGGGTATCACAAGCTGCGCCCAACTACGGCATCTGCGCCATATCGTCAGCTGCGTCGCGTCACGCCTTCGCTCTTTTAGCCGAGAAACTACGACACATCTGCCAGCCGCCAGGGGACACAGATGCCGCTTTTTAAAATATTTTTGGACCACTGCATTAGTTTCTGAGGATCACATTTCGTCGTGAAGTTTACTGAAATTCACGTATTGCTTTTGATCCATTTATCAGGATACGGTCCACCACCATTTGCCTTACACTGTTTTGTGAAAGTCCACTTGCATTAAATGGGTGTTCAAAAACAATAATTGACGATTGGACTTGACTGTCTTCAGAATTAACGCATGAAAGTAGACAGTTAGCATTGCTCAAATTGAAATGGTTATGTACTGTTAGGTGTGCTAGTGTGTCTTTCATTTCTTCTAGATGAGAATTTGCGATTGTATTACTTGTTTGTAGGTTTGTGTATATTAGATCAACTGTCTGCGCTGTGGGACTGCTTCTACACATGTTCTGATATGGCCCACAAGAAATTTCGTATTAGTTAATATTGCGTTTCGAAACCCTAGTCCGTCATGGTCTGTATTTTTTATTTTATTTTGCGTTTGATGCTGTAAGACATTTACACAATTCAATTACAATTATACTGTATTCAATGAACAATCTAAACACACATATAATACACATAGTTCAGCGGACAATGCCCGCAGCAGGCCACTGAGACAGGATCTCCAGTCACAACCACTACAACGTGATGTCGAGGCGC
This sequence comes from Vandiemenella viatica, assembly GCA_031002005.1. NCBI lineage: Eukaryota > Metazoa > Arthropoda > Insecta > Orthoptera > Morabidae > Vandiemenella > Vandiemenella viatica. The sequence goes on along the minus strand of JARYHS010011408.1, from coordinate 266,437,399 downwards.
TCCAACCAGGCCAACGCCTCCGGCGTAGACAAATTTAAGTCTTCCAGACTACCAGGAAAGGCACGCAATGGACAGTCCTCCACGATGTGCGACACAGTTTGCAAAATCTCACCGCAACCAGTGGAACTTCCATAAAGCAGATTGGGAAGCCAATGCGAAATATACTGACGCTAACATTCGATGTATTAAAGCAATCCCAGAGAACTTCAAGTAGACTTAGAGAAGAATTTGAAGTGGTCTGTATTAAAGAATCGGCAATGTATTTGTCTTTTCTGGTTTACGTAATGTAAAAAGTAAGAGTGAAGTTCGAAACCCTTTTACCGAAATCATGGATGGATATTCCTGGTGGGTGCAGATTTCGTCGCTGGTAACTACATAATAATCAGTGCAAGTAAACATTTGAAGCGTTTTTCACATTGTCCATTTGTGCAGATATTTCTGGACAAATGTAGCTTCAGAATTGTTAATCCCAAATCAATATGCAGATGTCTTATAGCGTGATGAAGGTAAAAGTAGTTTATTCAAATAAAAAAAAAGATGTGAATAAGCGAAGTCAATATCTCCTAGAGAGGGAGCTGTTGACTTAAGAAGTAAGAACGTTTAACGTTTCTCTTCATTACTTAACTGAAAAAAAATAGAAACACAAAACGTAAACAATGCATAGTGAAGAAATAGGAGTGATCATAAAATTTGGCCACAATTATGACAATTTTCGGCATTAAAACACGATGGACGGGCATAGTCGTGAAGGCTGCAGCGAGCGGAAATGTGTGCACAGTGTTTTCGGGGCAGAATGGTTTTTCTTTGTACCGGACTCTGCAAAAACTGAAGTAATTTGCGCGCCTCCCTGCAGTCTCTCGTTAAGCTATTTACCATAACTACGGCTAAACTGACCGCTTAGCCGCGTAGAGCATGCGCAGTGAATAGCGAGCACTAATCGTCCATAAATCGGTAGTCGCACCGAGGTCGCTCCGCTCCTCTGCTTTACGAGCGCCCTCGAGCAATTACGCCCGCAGCACCATTCTCACGACCGGCAATGCTCGAGTGTCCTCCAGGAAGTCCTTCAAGGCACAAGTGCATCACTTCTGCAGCGAGAACTAGACTCTTCAAGTTCTGAGAGCAATATATCAGCACTGAATTAATACTCGTTAATCCAGGCTGAAATCACTAAACACATTGCTGTATCGTTAGTCATGCGCAATTATTTAACCACAGTTTAAACGCTTGTGATAACTGTCGAAAATTTTTTTGTGATGAAATTTTTCTAATCAAGGTATATAGTTTCAAAAACGAATAACTACTACTTATTTGATTGATATATTTCGTCCTTACTTTACATTTCATGAATAGATTCTCGGAGATTTTAATAAACTTCTCTGTTTCTTAAAACGTTACTTAGTCCTCAACCCGAAGGAGGCATACTAAGCAATTATGTCAGAAGTAGGACGGGCTGTTTTGCGTGGAATCCGATCCACGGAATGACCTGGAATAGCAACTCTTAAAAAATTACTGCAACTACTGGGATTTGAAGCGGGACCGGGGCAGCGAACTTTTTGAAAGGAAGCGCCTTAACCACCGAGCTACCAGACCGCTCCTCTGTTTCTTATCTCATGTCAAAAAATAAAAATCTTATTTGTGACCTGGTTCTGGTAATTGTTACCGAGAATAAAGCGAACTATCGGATGCTCTTCTACTTACATGAATTTCTTCGTCTATTCGTCGTAAATAAACAAAAAGCAACATGTAAATGCAAAAGAACGTTGAAATTTTTTTATATCTCTGCCTTGCATTATAATTTTTTAACACGGCTTTTCGTATTTCTGTGCAGTTACTGCCTTTTAGCTGGGCATCGCAGTTACAATTCCTTTCAATAATATAAGTGCAAATAAAATCAAATACAGTTATTTGTTTGAAATTTCCTGGTTAGCTTAACAGCTCTGTGGTGGCAGCTAGTGTAATTAAAACCTCGGGCGTCATCGAATCGCTGCAGATTACCGATCTATTGAGGTAACGTCCAGTTGCCAGGCAGAACACATTTTATTACATGAGGGTTCTTTTGAACTGGATTGCGCATCAATCGTAGCGTTATTCGCCAAGAACTGTGGAGTATGGATAACGGATCACAAGGGTTTGTCCTTTCACCTGAAATTTAGATGTGTCTCAGAAACCTTAAATCAGGTTCCCTACCTTTTATATTACAACGTACCAGTCGTTAAATAATTGTATGAATGAAAGATTAAACTGCATGCAGATCGGTGACCAAACGTAATGGGTGAACGATAACGTTTTGGAGCTCTGACCTCGCATTCGAGAGGACGCATGTTTGAATCCTTGTCCGGCCATACAGATTTTGGTTTTCCATGGTTTCCCCAGATCACGAGAATACCAGGAAGGTTTCTTCAAAAGGCCATGGCCTAATTCCTGTCTATTACTTGCTCCCTGTTCTTTCCCGCTTCTAATGACCTAGACGAGGTCAAAAGCGAAAATAAATTAATAATAATACTAATATCAAAACAAGCCTATGTTTGTCAATGACGTAAGTGTAAGGGCAGTTAATTTTAATTTTTATTTATTTCTGTGGATCGTAGAGGGATCCTAAGCACATAATAAATGTCTGAATTAAGTTCAATCGATGTTGAGATGAATTATCGTTTTATCTAACAATTAAACTCAGCGCTTTTAGCCACAACCATAGGGGAATTGGGAAAGTGCCAACGGCGTTTCGACCATCGCTGATTATAATTTTCATACGGTTTTCTGTATTCATCTAGGCGAATGATGAAAATACGAGTTACGCAAAAACAGTAACACAACAATTTATTAAAAAGTAAGTTCACGTATTCCGAGGACAGATGCCAACACTTTCCTTCCTTACCTGTGATAGTATTAATGACCTTCCTTGTAGACAAACTGTTAAAAAAAATCACTCGTGGTTTGGATAGTGTTGACGATGCATTTTGTCGGCCGGTAATAACATCTTAATTTGTCACTGAAATGACACATCCTTAATCTGATACACTGATGTCTGTCCTGAAAAGATTTTGTTAGTTGATTAGGTGATTTAATTACTGCCTGGGACGGGTCGCCATTTTGTAGCCGGTGTACGTTTGGCAGGGAAACAGAATTTCTCACAGCCACTTGATCCTGCGTGTTAACCTCCGTAATGAGGCCCTGGAAGCGGCCAGCTCGTTATCCGAGTATCAGGCTACTGCCCTGCTATCGGACACGTACAGATAGCCGGACACTCCCCCAACTACACCCGGCGTGGGCGGCAAACATTCATCATAGCGGGCCGATGCTTACAATACTTATAATGCACGAACGTTCAGAGCTAGTATTCAGAAGAATCAAAGGTCAAATGTAGATGCATCCTTTTTAGGACATTACCGGAATGGATGTATAACATACTAGTAATCCGAAAAATCTTATGTACCACAATAACGGAAGGAAAAAATAAACTCGTAGGTGTGATCTCCTGGGGGAGCAGCGAATTTTATCTAGTTGAAAGGTAAACTGAAGATTATTTTTAGCAAAAATTGTTGTAATTGACTACTAAGAGATGCCTACCGATTCTGTAAGTTGTCTCAATAAATTTCTATATCATTCCAAAGTTGTCAAGTCCTTTCGACTCACCCTGCATTTCACACCGTTATACAGCAAATATATATATATATTTTAACTTCTTTACGTCTCTCAACAGCGAGGTCTTTAGAGACGGGAAAGGATGGGGGGCAATGATGGGGGCAATGATGGAGGGCAAGGAATGGGAAGGAATTCGGCCATGGCCTTTTGAAGGAAGCATCCCGGCATTTGCCTGGAGTGATTTGGGAAACCATGGAAAACCCAAATCTGGATGCCCGGACGAGGATTCGAACCGCCGTCCTCCCGAATGCGAGGCGAGAACGCTAACCGTTACACCGCCACGCTCGGTTACAGCAAATGCTGGCTATGAGGTTTATTTGGCAAAATTCATTTTGAAGAAGCAGTGTTTATACTCGTGAACCGATGAAAATATTATACACTCATACCAATTACGTTGTTTTTACAGTAACCGGAGTTAAAGTATCCTGCGTCTATTTCAAAAGTGTCGTTCATACTTAATCGACCGTAGCAAGAAACACAACCTTAACGCTCTGGCTTCGCGTTCGGGAGGACGCGGGTTCGAATTCCCGTCCGGGTATCCAGATTTGGGTTTTCCATGGTTTCCCCAAATCACCCCACGCGACTGCCGGTATGCTTCCTCCCAAAGGCCATGTCCGAATTCCTTCCCGTTCCTTGTACTCAGTCATATCCCGCCTCTAAGTCGGCGAGGCGTTAAGTCATAAGTAAAAATAAAAAAAAGTAGAAATACAACAGTAAAATCAGGTGGAAATAGGGTTGCCAGATGGCCGAGAAATCCGGGAATGCTCCGGAATTTTGTGTCTGGTCCCGTGTCCAGGAATTAAGCGTTACTGTCCCGGAATTACTATATACCAGGGTTTTTTTTTCCTAATCTTAAGACACCACGGTGGCCATGCCGCGCTCGCAGCTGGAGGTAGAGGAGCACTCCACCTTACCGACGACCAGAGACAATATTTATATATATATATACCGTTCAACTGTGACATAGTGATTTTCAACACACACACACACACACATATATATATATATACAGGGTGTTACAAAAAGGTACGGCCAAACTTTCAGGAAACATTCCTCACACACAAACAAAGAAAATATGTTATGTGGACATGTGTCCGGAAACGCTTACTTTCCATGTTAGAGCTCATTTTAGTTTCGTTAGTATGTACTGTACTTCCTCGATTCACCGCTCGTATTGTGGACGGCTGTGATACAATACGCCATTCTTCAGGGCTGCATCAGCGCATCAGGGATTCCATGCGACGGAGGGTGGATGCATGTATCCTCGCTAACGGAGGACATTTTGAACATTTCCTGTAACAAAGTGTTTGAAGTCACGCTGGTACGTTCTGTTGCTGTGTGTTTCCATTCCGTGTTTAATGTGATTTGAAGAGAAGTAATAAAATGAGCTCTAACATGGAAAGTAAGCGTTTCCGGACACATGTCCACATAACATATTTTCTTTGTTTGTGTGTGAGGAATGTTTCCTGAAAGTTTGGCCGTACCTTTTTGTAACACCCTGTATACATATATATATATGTGTTATGCAGCATAGTTTTAACTAAAATACAACTTTTTTAAAAATTATTTTGAATATTTGTTCACTCCTTAAATACCACTAAAATACCATTTTAACCCCATAAATGTCGTGGAAATTATAATCCTTTATCTGGCAACCCTAGGTGGAAAACACGTATTTGCGACGAGCGGCGTAGAAGATGAGGGTGCTGTGCGAATCTCTTTCATGTTGGAGCCGTCGCTGGTGGTTGACGGAGGTGGAGTGTCACCGCCTGGGAGCCCACGTCCCGGGGTCCCTCCGTCCCACGCCTGCTGCCGCCGCCTACTCATTACTGCCGTCATTAATTCGCGCCGCCCCGTGATTTACCCTCTCCGAGGCGGCTTTGATTATATGTGGTTTACTTCGCTGTGCAACTACGCGGCCCCCCTCCACTGCCCAAAAAACACTCATTCATCCGCTTCTCCCGCAATCTATATTATTATAACACCCGAGTGCAGTGTCTTCATTATAGGCAGCTTTCGTCCCCGCAATCCAGTCTTATTTCGAGGGGTCTACCGAGCCACCATAATGGCGTCATTGGGCGTTTAATATTTCGCTGTAATATCGGCAAATTAAATGTAGGTCACGTCTTTCGGTACGTTTTGTGTGAAAGGGTTGCTGAAGGCACGATGAACTACACGATAATTTAAGTAATATCTGTAATTTTTATAATAAGGCCTGAAATGGTGCTGGGTACCTCCGAAACATGCTTCATTTCAAAAGTATTTCTTACAGTCCCCCCTAATACTTTACACGATGTTTGAAGTGTCCTCTTCATTAACGTGAAGGGACTGTAGAAATTAACAGCTACTGTCGTCAACGCTGTAAGAAAAATGTTTACTGCGACGCATTTTGACTGCACAACCCTAAAACAAATGTAAATTACTACCGATGTAATCTCACTGTATTAATTACTACTGCAGAGTCAAATTTGTTAACATTACTAATTTACTTTTTCTCTGGAACCATAATGTTGACAACGACGCTACAGTTTTTCTGCAATCCCCTAAAAGAGTACTGGCTACTATAAATTTTGAATGTTTGGGGTAACTAGTTTCAGGTATAAAAGTGAATATTGATTTTGTAATACTAATTTGGTACGAAAAAAACCAAATAATTTTCATATTCCCACGAAGATTATCTCAAAAAAAATCTTTCTACTCTTAGCTAAAAACTCTAAAATTATTTCCATCGACATAACTTTTTCAAATTTTATTTTAAATAATAACTGTGTTTAACGCGATAAGAATTAAAATAGTGAACAACTGCCGATTTCTAAGTTAAGGGGCTCCGGTAGGGTGTATCTTTCCCATGTATTTCTTGCGAACTTCACTGTACCTTTTCTCAACAACTAATTGTGATACATATCTGGAAAAAAATAGGGTGAATCTATGATGGTTTTGCAATACTTTAACACAGGGATTTCCCAAAGTTCCGATTGGTTTGGCAGAATTATTTTTAAAAAAATATTGCAATTTTTTGCTCTTTTGGAGGTGCTGTCAAGTCAATAATTTACAAACTATAAGGTATAATACAATATCCCTGCGTTAAAGTACTCACAGAAACATACTTTCAAGGCTGTAAAAGTTTCAGGAAGTTCATGCAGGTAGTTTCCAAGAAAAGGTACACTAAAGCTATCAAAAAGTAAATGTACGGGAAAATGCTGTCAAAGTTTCAGTGCATTCCAGAACCATAACTAGCGTGATCTGGATCGTCCTGACAGCTTTCTTATAGCTTTCTCTTTAGTCTTATTCTCTTCTCTCCTCTCGTGCCTTTTCTTCCACTTCTCTCAATGCTTTCTCTGACACCCTAACCCTTTCTTGGTCAAGCCTGTATATGGCTCGTATGGTGTAATACCCTACGCTAATACTCAGTTTCTTCAATGCTTCACACCTTGACAAGTTGCCAGTGTTAAAAGTCATTACAGCATCATAAACACCAAAATGAAGAGCATTAATTGATACAAAAATAATTTTTGGGATTCTTGACCAAATAACACTGTTGATGCACTCATTTGGATATTGGGTACGACCATGTAAACACTTCTTCAGTAGCTGTACATCAGATAGATCCCTGAATATAGGCATAAGTTTCTCAATGACAGCATATGGTAAACCATCCTTGTACACAAATGTTTGGCCTGCTGCTTGTGCTTTGTTGTACTTGCACCATGTATCCTTTGGGGCAGAGTCCGTGGTTGGGTGCAGAATCAGTTGAATCAACATGAAATAAGACAGCTCAAACAGATCGTTTCATTTAATCGACAATGTTGTTGCTATGTCTAATAGACATTCCATAATACTTTTGTAATTTATTAACTATGCCTTCTGTAAGTCTATTCTTCCCTTGCAACCCTTTACCATCAATCATCTTTTTACCCGTCCATCCTGATACCAAACGTAGCAAGCGGGTACCCATTCTTTTTTGCACACGTGCTATACATTTTAGCTTATTTATTGTCACATCTGGTCCGTAAGGTTTCAGCTCTTCAATTGCCTTGATTGCCTTTGAATCCCCATCCCCCAGGTAATTTATATACTGTATCCCATCAGCTGGTGACCTCTCAAAAATCCTTTTCACCCCTTCCTGTTTGACGCTACGAAGACTGCCACGCCAACAAAGCCTTTTTTAAAGTATTTCTAGGTTATCAATAGGCATGTATTATATACCAAATTAAAGAGGACATTCCAAAGATCAATAATCGGCAAAAAAACGAAAATGACAAAATTCATCATTTTCCATCCTACCGGAGCCCCTTAAATGATTCAGAAGTTACGAGGTGGTTGTAGTAGATAGAAAAACGAATGTTTCGTTAGGTTTTCTTCTGTCATTCAGAGGTATTGCTCCTTAAAAAAAAAAAAAATTAATGGACGCCACGGTAAATCGTTTAAATGTGGGGAAGGTCTTACATCACTTGTTGCTTTATAAGCAGGTAATTCTAAATATTTCGATATGAATCAGGGTGTTAATACTTATGTTACAAATAAATATACTATTCTGAAATACCAAGGATACCGCCCCCGTTTGCTTTATATAAAAGTTTGTTTTAGTTTTCGTTCTGTCAAGTTTGATAATAATGTTGAGTTGGTTACACTACTTGGCAGTGGTAGTCTCGCTGTCCCAGGTTGCCGCACTGTTATTGCGTGGGGTAGCCAGACGAGAGGAAAAAGAAAGATGGCGCGAATGTGGAAGTTGGCACTGTCAGAGCGTCAATTCCCATACTTATTTTGAGCCATAGCCGAAACTGGCATATAGAATTGTAACCAGTAACGTATACTGATTTGTGGAAAAGGAGATACGTATTGAACGAATAATGTGTTGATTTCGTAAAAGTATTTGATAAGGCGATAGCCCAAAATAGTGCCTCTATTTTAAAGTCAGATTAAGCTTGAGGGTTGTTTGCTTTACAGCGCTGTTTTACCGGATAAAGAGATGAGAAATGTGGATGTTTTGCAATTTTCGGACACGCAAATTTAATAATCAAGACGCAGTCATGAAGTCTTATAAAGAAACTACATTTAAATAATTAAAAAGGACGTGGTTAATTAGAGATTGAAGGTTAAGTTGTAAACACAAACTGAAAATTTTCCTGCTGCATTTTATTTTAGTTTATAAAAGAATTTCTTTCTCGGACTGTGGTAATGAAAGAAAGTTGAGAAATATGTGTGTTTGGAAAGGAATCAAGCCTTATAAGTACTTGTGACTCTTAGCTCGCATGTCCCATTGTGAATTGTGTAACTAACACAGTAACAAATGGTAAATGTTTACATAGATGAGTTGCAAAATTAACAACTTTTTATCAGTTCTGTTTTAATAATATCCTCAGTGATATAAAAGTGGAGTCTTTCTCGGCGTTGTATATAGATGAAATGTTCTCGGGAATCTAGCCGAGTGAGAACGATTGTAACCCGCGACGTTTCGGCGGTTATAAGTGACAGTCACTTGACAATGGCGGCAGAAATATGCCCGCCGAAACGTGTACGTTACAAACATTTTCAGTCGGCTAATTTCCTGCGAACATTTCATCTATATCCTCTATTAAGTTTCTCAGTTTACATTCTGAGTGAGAGCGCCCTCCGCCCACGAGTCCGGGGTTCGAGGTGCGGATTTCCCACGGCCCTTACACCCACGCCGGGCCCGACCAGCTTCCTTATGGCGGAAGCCGACGTGTCCTTACAGCTTTACGAGCGGGCACCCGTCTCCGCCGCCGACCTCATTGTCTCCGTGAGACCAGGCTCGGTTCACGCCACCTTCTTATCCCTGTCTCAAGTCTCTCACTGATGTCTAATACGCTGCTATGAAGTAAAGTATAAATTTAACCTGCAATTTGCCGAACGTGGTGGGTGAACGGTTAGCGTTCTGGCCTCGCATTCGGGAGGACGCGGGTTCGAATCCCCGTCCGGGCATCCAGATTTGGGTTTTCCATGGTTTCCCCAAATCACTTCAGGCAAATGCCGGGATGCTTCCTTCAAAAAGGCCATGGCCGAATTCCTTCACGTTGCTTGCTCCTGTCCCTTCCCGCCTCTAATGACCTCGCTGTCGACGAGGCGTAAAGCCCGAGGAAAAAAAAAATTAACCTGCAAATAAGAAGATAAAAATTTCATGCTCAAATCTTACCTCAGCACACCAGGAAACGGAGCCTAAACCCAGTATAATGGGATTAAAAAAAATAAATAAAAAAAACAGGTTTTATTTCTCCCAGGAGAAGCCTTGGAGGCAGGCTGCTGCAAAGCCACAGGGGTCTTTTTAAGGAGATAAAAAGAACAGGAAGGAGATCTGCCATGGCCTTTTAAAGAACCATCTCGGCATTCACCTCGAGTGACGTCGGATAATCATGTAAAACCAAAGAAGGCATGGCCGGAAGGGATGATGTGGGATTGAGGTGCATTTAAGTAGTGAAGTGGTATGACAATTTGGAATGCACTTTCAGGAAGGACTTGGAGCAGAGAAATTCGCAGTGGATATTCCGCGAGAAAATGACTGGTAAACATAATTACATGCTGAGAATAAATACGAATGTTATGTCAAAAATGGAACATGTGAAACAACACATTTAAAAACCATAAATAATTACTAATCTAACTATATCTTTCATATAATTTTATTATCGAAAAACAGAACAGCTGTGCAACAGCAGACAGAAACAAGGTACTTAATAAAAATTCAAATTTACTGTCGGATCAGCGTTTTGCAGAGAGACTGTCGCTATTTTCATATCTCATTATTATAAACGCTCTCTAAACTACTATACTGCCTTTTCATTATTGATTCTTGAGACCTCTGACACAATCTTTCACTCCTTTTTGTCATAATCTCTCTATAATCACATCATGGCTATAGTATAACAACGCAATACACTGACATTCTCCTCCATTGTCTCTTTGTGTTAACCTCCATCTGCTTCCGATAAGCTGCTGATCTTTAATTATACTTTTAAATAATCGAATTCCCTTGACAAATCACTCTCAGGCTTCTAGTAACTGCTGGGATGCTAATAGCACACTGTTGCACCATAGCGCCCAAGTGACAAAGACCATTGGCCGATCAGTGATCTTGGGCCGTTCTCGAAAAATCTCATGAATACGACTTCTTGACGTTGCTGGAAGGACGAGAGTAGCTACTACTCATCAACTTGCAGCGTCGTGAATTTATTATTTCTCTTTTTGTTCTACAGCTGTTCAGTTTGATATTTTATCAATTTTCACTGTAATCACGGCCAACATGAGACAGACGAAAACATCGAAACTAGTTAAGAGATTACGAGTTGCCACCAGGCGCGAAGCTGTTTTGATGCTAACGGCAGGCTCCCGTAGTGTTAAACCTGTACAGCATTCCTGACGCCAACAGCCAGATTCTTAAAGGTGTGCGGGAAATGTTAATCACGTTACACTACCGTTGCGAAGTGCCAGGGAAGCCGAGAACGTGGAGGTGGTCGAGTGTGTTAACACGTAGCTGGTGCCCTCTGTAGCCGTCACGCTTCGGCAGGCATCCCGCGATCTGAAGATATGGTAAAAACCTCGGCTCAGTCGGCCACCTCTAATTCCCCGCTTCCCATGATTAAAACAGAAACAACAGGAACGTTAATGTGCGTACCAGTCATTAATTAGCGTACACTCGATGGAAAAAGGGAGAGAAAAGCCAAAAAGGACTAGCATGACTCAGTATCGCCTGCATTGTTTGGTCAGGTTCACCGTCTTAGATAACGGACGTACCTGTACTTACATTAATCATATCACTCACGAACCAAGAATCTCGATTTTTTTTTAATCAAGACAAAAAGGAACCGAGAGGTGTTTCATCTTTCAATCAATATGTTCTCTTACGTTAAGAGTGTAGAACAAAAGGAGATAGGTTCTTAGGCCGCCGAGCAAGCCGTTTTAATTAACATCGCGCAGGAATGCAGTGAAATGGAGATAACTACAATTTATAACTATTATTAAATTGAGTTTTTGAGCAATAAAGCTATTAAAGAGGCCCATTACCATGTACAAAACGATGCATGTACAGAGCGTATATTCGACGCAAAAGTAGCTGCCAGGGATGATACGATCAGCGAGGTCAACTGTAATGGAAGCGAACTAGTTTGAAGAGTGTAAGGTTCAATACTGAAGGACGATTTTGGACTGAATACAAATAAAAGCAAAAGTGACGAAATGTAGCAGAAATGATACCAAGAACAGTAGATTAAATATAATAAAAATAGGATCGGATGCAATAGGACAAGTAAATGAATTCTGCTACTTGGGAAGCAAAATTGCAACTGATGGCCAAAGTAGGAATGATGCTAAAAGGAGAATAGCATTATCAAAAAGAGCCTTCATGAAAAAGAGAAATCGTTTAGTTTCAGATATTGATCTAGGAATTAGAAAGAACTTTTTAAAACTCTATGTGTGGAGCACAACACTTTACGTTAGCGAAACATGGACTTTAGGAATACCGGAAAGAAAGACAATCGAAGCATTTGAAATGTGGTGCTACAGAAGAATGCTGAAAATTAAGTGGACAGACAAAGTACGAAATGAACGAGTTTTGGAAATGATGGGTGAGGAAGGAAGTTTGTGAAAGAAGCTTACAGAAAGAAGAGACAGGCTGGTAGGTCATATTTTGAGACATGCTGTATTGGTTAATTTGTTGGTGGCGGGAACAGTCGAAGGTAAGAAATGTAGAGGAAGACAGAGATTAGAATATATGAAGCAGATAATTGAGGGCGTGGGTTGTGAGGGGTAAGTAGAGGTGAAGAGATTAGCACAAGAAAAGAAGGGTTGGATGACTGTATCAAACCAATTGCGCGTGGCACCTTCCGTTGTGTTCATAGTTGAGGGACAATGTTACCATATTCGTATTTTTATATTGACTTCAGATCTTTACTGAACATACAACAGGAGATGTTCTATCTATTTTCTCTTAATGGATCCTGGCCATAAATTTAGATGAAAAATGTTGTGTGCAATAGTAGAGTATATATAATACACTAATGGCAAACCTCACAGCAAAGAATTGTGAAAGGCTAGTATTAGCTAAAACGATTTGAGGCAAAGGTTCAGTTTACCACCTTGGATAATAATTTGCATCTAGAGGAAACGTCTCAGAAAACGAGAGATAATTTTCAATGTGGAATGTAGCTAAAAAAAGAAATGTCACGATTTAAAAAAAAAAAAAAAATACTGTG